>JBBPRX010000123.1:0-23930 GCA_038093195.1 Boletus fagicola
CTGCACACATGCTGGCCGAAAAAGGACTGGTCAGCGGATTATGGTCGGTCGGGAAAAACAGGCGTGGAGTGCTCAGACAGACTCCGAGCCAGCGATGGATTGGCAAGCTGCTAGATCCGAAGCTTGTGAAAAAACTTAAAATGGAGGAGCATGAAGGGGATGCTACCGTTAGGCTAACATGAAGAAGGAAAGAGGTCAAGTTGTGAACAAGATGAGTCACGGTGGCATTCTAACCTGAACTTGGACGTCCACTATTCGCGCCAAGCTTGCATGGCATCCACGAAAGATCAACATCAAAAGCTCTTTGACAAGGTAAGCTCAAGTCTGGATGGTCCGATTGCTGATCATTGACCACTTACAGCTCAAACTAATATGTGTACCTTTACTCGAGAAATCCCAACTTGCACCCCCAAATGTCTCCGTTGTGTTGCAGCTCCTCTCTGCTCTGGAGGATACTCTCGGACAGCACTCCGAATCAGCACTCTCCGCTAGCCTCGCATCATATGTATTTTTCCCTCTATCCACGATCTTACGCCGAAATCCATCGAGCAGCATCCCTGACCAAGTGATGGAGAAGCTCCTCGGAGTACTCGCAACCTTATGTGGTTCGTGGTGGTGGACCGGCGAGCTGGAGGTCTGGAGCCAGATGTTCATGTTGTGCAGCTCCATCATTGGTGGTCTCGAGGGGAAGGGGAAAGGCAAGGATCGAAGTGATGAGACCAGGGAAGCTGCCGCACGATGTTTGTTTGCACTTCTCCGTGAACGAGTGGATTCAGAGGCACCACTCGAGGCCCAAGATTCTTCCGTTCAACAACGCCTCGCTCAATTCCAAGCGCATGCGCACTCTACGCGGTTCTTACCTATAATAGGGCAGACTGTGGATTTCCTCCTGTCGACGGCCAAGTCACCTCGCCGGACCTTACAGCGCCTTTCGCTACAATTATTGGACATCATCCTCAGGATTTATGCCCCTACTCGCTTCATTCCATCGGTACTACCAGGCGTTGTCAGTTCGATGACACGGATCGCCCTCGCCTCCCAGGAAAGCAAGAACTGGGCAAATGGAGAAGTTGTCGCAGCGGCCCTTGTCGTCATACAGAACGTAGTGGTACTCTCTATCGGAGATGTCGTTTGCATTGCGGACGGGGCGATTCGCAGTGTAGTCGATCTCGAAGACTTTGCACATTTCAACGATGCACCAGAGGCAGAGTTACAGCCAACGATGTCGGTGCCTTACCTAGTCACTCGCACCTCTTCCTGGCTAAGGGCTTCTGCCTCCCAGCTTCATATCGCATTGAATACACTCACTCCATTAGTCAATCACCCAACGCCTTGTGCATTGGCTGCACTAGCCAGCATGGCGAAAGAAATTTTGGCTACAACCTCGTTGACCCTTCCGCAATCACAACCCCTCTTGTTGTCGTGGTTACTCTCGCTGTCCAATTCGTCTTATCCCCAGGTTGCCGAGCCCGCAAACAGTTCCATCCTTGACCTTCTCTTGTGTGTTTCGGCGCGCCATTCACTACTGCAGACCCTGACGCAGATTGCTAAAGATAGTCTCGGCTCTTTGCCTCGTTGGATCGGCTCTCAGGCGGATTCTAAAGTGGAACACATCGCCGGTCAGGTGGAAGCAATCTGTCGACTAGCTCAATCCACTGCTTCAAAAGGCCTTGGGCTTTCGTCTCTCTCGCTAGGATTAAATCTTCTCCTCAGTCCTAGCGGAGGCATCGAACGATGGGGCTGGACCTTACTTTCAGTTTTGGAGTTCAGAACTCCTCCTGTCACAGTCCATCATGCACCTGGTATGCAACTCTTTCTGGAAGGTGCCCCCGAGTCAGCAGAGAGGATCACTTTCCCTGAAGTCTCATTCAAGAATGTCCTTTCGAGGTCCGCAAGTGATGCTCTCGCAAGGATGCTCAGAGCATTGGGTCACGCAAGCGGCGACAACTGCCTTTACGCGATCGAGTGGTTTGCCAGCGCTGGGCGCTCTTCCGAGTCGCCCGCCGCTGTGACGGCTCTCTGGTGTGCAAGTCGGCTGCTGGAAGGTGTTAGTGGTACTTCTCTCGACGGGGAGGACCAACTCTCGCAGCACGTCACCACACACAGCAAGCGACTCGAAAGGTTCGCTAGGGGACTTGCTCGAGACATCGCAGAACTGTGGACCATTGAACCCACTGAGACCGCGAATTCCCCAACTGACTCACTGGACGACGATTCCCTCCCGGGGGCGGAATTCACGAAGGGATTAACCATAATACGGGCTACGGCAGACATCGCGGAACCTCGTCGCTTCACGCTCCATGACTTGAATTTCCAACCTCTATTACACAAGACATTTTGCCTTCACCTCCTCGCAATCAGCGCCAGCATCTTACAAGCCAATTTCACTCCGCTTCTTGTACACGTCTTGTATCCCATCCTTCACTCTGTCGTCTCTCCGACACCGCATCTCTCTCTCACTGCACTTGCCACTCTCACCTTCATCGCCAACGCGACCTCTTATGCATCACCTGCGAACCTGTTATTCTCGCATTTTGACTATGCTCTTGACGCAGTATCCCGTCGGCTGGGCCGCCGATGGCTTGATGTGGACGCTACCAAGGTCCTGGTAATACTGGTCCGCCTAGTCGGCAGTGACGTCGTCCAAAAGGCAGGCGACGTAGTGGAAGAGTGTTTCGACAGACTTGACGAGTATCACGGATACGAAGTACTCGTAGAGGGTCTAGTGGAGGTCTTGGGGGAGGTCATCAAAGTCATCGAAAATGACGAGCTTCACGTCCAAGATGCGCCCAAAGAGGACCCTCTCGCACCACTGAAAGTCCAGAGTCTCGATTCACTCCTAGATTGGGTTTCTCATCGCCACGATCCCCCGCAGGAATATGATGAGACTGACTATGGTCCTGCCCCTCGCCAAGCCTGGGGTGACCTGGACAAAGGGGAGGGCGCGGGGGCAGAAGACGGGATCAAGCGAGAAACTAATCCTGACCAGGAAGAGCCGCTCACATCTGCGCAGGCTTTGGCAAAGCAAATGGTTTCGCGATCCATGTATTTCCTCACTCATGGCTCACCTGTCATCCGGGCCCGGATTTTGCTGCTCCTGAAATCCGCTACACCTGTGCTGTCCGAATCCGCACTTCTTCCCTCCGTCCATCAGGCTTGGCCGTACATCCTGAACCGGCTCAATGACACAGAAGTTTTCGTTGTCAGTGCTGCGGCAGCATTGGTCGAATCATTGGTTAGCCATGTGGGCAGTTTTATGGGCCGGAGGATCTGGGACGACATCTGGCCCCGATTTACCACCATCTTGACAAAACTCGAGGTTGCGGATGGACAAAACGCTCTCGCACGTCGGGGTCGTGGTGCTGTCGGAACAGAATCAGCGTACACTCATTCGCACAGGTTGTACCGGTCAATCTTAAAGACCATGGCAGCAGCAGTAACCGGAGTCCACATGCAAGATGTCTCAGGGTGGGAGGTTATCCTGATTTTCCGGCGCTTCCTGCATCGCGAGGCACACGAAGAACTGCAAGCATGTGCAAGGGAACTGTATAAGGCGCTCAGGAACGGTAATGAAGACGCCGTCTGGCTAGCGCTCATGGCTACATCAGGACGTGTATCATGTGACGTTGCTTTCTTGAAAGATACCAAATGGGATATCGATAACAATGTGGCTCTCATCTTGAGGGAGTAACGCCATTTGCAGCTTCAGAGGACGGAACAACCGGAAGCTCATGGTGTAGCAGGTGGAACGTGGCGCCGGATTTCTACGCCTGCTTCTTTGAAGAGCCTTGCCGATGCCTCATCCCTGCCACCATCTGTTAAAAGCTGACTCGACAGAATGATATAACGCAAACGCATACACTTTGTAGCTTAGGTTGTAAACAACCATCTTAACGCCACTCTGTATTATTTTGATAGTGCACCTAAGGCATGGGCATCTGAAACATGGCGTTAGAATCGATGAAGCAAGGAATGATGGCGGGCGAACGTATTGCAATACAATATCGCGTTAGTTCCCACTCGGTCACGACCCGCCTCGAGGAGGGCATTTTCTTCGGCATGCAGGCATAGGCACTCAACGTCACACGTGCTTGCAGTTTGATTGCACTGCGCACAACCACCTGAAATCACAGTCAATAAAAGACAAACAGAAGTTGGTTGGTATTCCTCGCCGTCATGGCAGTTTGTCACGCCGCGCGGAGTGCCATTGTATCTGAAGCACGTCTGGTTGGATCATCCCGTACAGAAACCCACAGATGACTTACCCTGTGGCAACAATGCGATTATCACGGACCAGAATAGCACCAACTCGGCGCTTCATGCAATTCGAACGCTGAGATGCCAGCTCAGCGAGGGTCTGGGAACGGGATGGTCAGATTCGGACGAGCACTCCGAAGAACGTTCCATGCCATAAAATAGGTATCCCACTGGGGACGCAATCGTTCGGTATTTGTTATATCCAGCGTATCTAGGTGAAGACGTAGCTCCGATAAGGACTGGAACGTGTTGCTGATGTTGAGCTTCACAAGATGGTCCATTCCGCGAAGACCCGGCAATGGTTGTTGATTTGAGCTCGGAGAATTCACGTCGATTCCGAAGACGCACTCGTCGTCTTGACGAACAAATCCCTCTAATGATAGAGAGCCTGGGCTGAGGTTGGTTCCAGTATGGGTTAGAGACAGTCACCCAGGAAGACATACCCCTGCAATCGACGGTAACGCTGTAGTAGCGGGGCATCTACATTCACAAGCAAAAAGAAGGGTCGCTTGGCAAAAAGGTCCACAAGAGAACTGGAGGTCAAGTCCACAGTCACAAAAGCTTTTCGCCAATTTCGGGTAACATGAGTGAGAAGTTCCTCGGGGGAGGCAAATGTCATTGGATGGGAATGCGGAGGGAATGCGGAGGACACTGGGGAGCTCATATTGAGAAAAGATTGCCTCTCTGGAGGCCGGGACAATCCCGAAGGTTCAGAGAGATGTACGGCCGACGTGTGAGTCGCAGGTATGACAATGCGCGGCTATATTGCAGTGCCAGCGCATGAGTCGAAATTCGTCCGATAAGATAGGTGGACCGGAGTTACCTCAACGAGATCTGTCTGAGCGAGGTGCACTGAAGTGAAGCCTTTGGAGATGAGGTAGTCCTCAATTGTTGACTTGCCAGCAAGCCGTGTGCCTACTATGGCTATGAACATTGCGATGGACCGGCGGATGATAGAACACAAGACAAGAGTTTATCTGACACTCGACCAAATATGGTTCTAAACTCTCAGTCTATACCTGAACTAGCGAATCAAAGCAAACTCGAAGGCAGAAACCAAGGCAGTGTCTGTACTTGGCAAAGAGGCCGAAATAATTTTTGAATTTCCAGCAGATATATTCGCTGCATGCATCGTGGCCCCTCGAAGACGCCCAAGCCAGCTTGCCTCTACAAAGTTCATACGGCGAAATTAGTCACCTACTGAGACAAAACCAGGAACCATTTTTTCCAACTTCGGCGGTATGAACGACCCTTCTCTACGTGGCACCCTCCTGCCCAGTCAATAACGTCACGCGAGGCTTCCGACGCACTGACCGAGAGGAACTTGACACATTCTTTTTTGCTGCTGCTCTTGCTTTCGACCTTTGTTCTTTTGCGCTTTTCATGTCTTTTGGAGCAGTTGTGCGAAGCTGCTTGATATGTGTGGGCACAAGTCGTGGAGTACCATGGGCGTCTGAGGGACAGAGCCAGGGGGCGCTGACAGTGGGAATGGATTCCAGAATGTCCCGGACTGTTTCTGGCAAGGGAGAGCCATGCTGTGCAATCGAGGAAGCCATGAGTAATAGAACACCCTATGTTGCAGTTATGGTTCCATACTCGGAATGCAACGACGGCAGCTCTGCGGACACCGAGAATCTGGGAAATTGTTGATTCGGAACCCTTTGGTAGCGGAACCAATTTGATCGGCTGCGTTACATTCCTGGGGGAGTTGCACCCGGCCACCAGGCATGGTATATGATCGACTAGCGCGGATGGATCAACGTCTGCGCAACAGACAAACACGACTGCTAATGGGGATGGCGCTGAACTTGGTGGTAGTTGATCGCCGTTCTGTGAGGGGTTATCCATAACAACATGTTTGCGTGTGACGCCAAGTTGAAGTTCAAGCGCCCTGGTCACTGCATTTATTCCGATGACGGGATGTGGTGAAGCGCTGGGCACATGGTCTGTACATCCCTGGTCAAGTGCCTGTGAGGCGTTGATTCGAATATCGCCATACTCGACCTCCTCAGGTACATTTGCCTGTCGACCAGAATTCAGCCCCGTTTTCTGTGAAGATTTTCGAGAAGAATGGATGCGTGGAGGAATGTTCTCAAGAATAGCCACAAGGCGAGCTAGAACAACGTTCTGAACGTTCATTGGGACCGACGGCCTGGGGATGGTTGGCCGTGGATTTTAGTGGAATTAGAATGGAACGTACCAACATATCTGAAAGGGGTTCTCCAACACGCTCTTGAACACAAGCTTGCGCTCCAAAACGGAGCGGACCTTGGCGCGATTAGAAAGGTGAGAATGAGGGCGGGCCAGATGTGTAGCCATACAGGAGCGGAGTGAGTACTTGAGTCCCGTGTAAATGTTTACAGCAAGTCACATCCGCGTTTGGTAACTCTACAGGAATCGGGAAGTGGAAGCTCAAAAAGCATCAGTCCGCGAACGCTACGGTATGTATAGCAAAGAAAAAGTGTGGGTACAGGAGTGTAACCGGGTAAGACGGGGACCAGCTGAGTGGCGAAGCTGTGCGCGACGGACGAAAATATTTATTAGTGAGGATTTGAGGGTAGGCGGTGCAGAAGCGGAGTGAAACGAGACTCATTTCAGGCCATGCTGGGGCAGGAAGAGAAAAATACTGTCGCCAGCTCGCTTATTCATGAACGGACTAAATTCTACCTGCCAGTGAACCTCAAGGCTCGGATAGCCCAGAACAACAAGCGTTCAATCAGACAAATCTCAGTAGCATACTGGAAGTCTGGAACCAGCTGTGAGTCCCCCGGTAATGGACCATGGAGTCCGAGATTCTCGTAGAAACCCTGCCCGAATGGTGTCATCGGCACGTCATCTAGAAGCCTGTTCGAGAATGTACAGCCCTCATTGACAGGCCACTGCATATACAGCAAGTAGCTAATCAGTGCTGTTCCATTCTGTCATAAGCATCACGCCCCATAGCTACCTGTGTTCGGCGCTCGCACCAGCCCACTACAAGGATGCTCCACACACCGTCTCTACAGGTTGCAGATGTGGCCGTCCGCAAGCAACGCGATCGCACAGATGATCTGCGCCAATTCGCTTTTGCTGCTGACCATGACCCCAAGCCTCATGTCGACGCTGTCAACGTTCAGGCATACCCCCAAGCAATACTCACCGACAAGCAGAGGGCAATCGTAAACTGCGATGCCACAGCCGTCGTCGAACTCATCCGGAAAGGCGTTTACACTTCAACCGAAGTCTTGAGAGCAAATGTCACAGTCGCAATCCGCGCCAACGATGTGACCAATTGTCTGACGGAATCTTGTCTCAAGGACGCCTTTGAAAGAGCTGCAGAACTGGATCAGCATCTAAAGAAGACCGGACAAGTCGTCGGACCACTGCATGGTCTACCGGTTTCGATCAAGGACCATATCAAAGTAAAGGATCTGGACACATCGAGTGGCTACACCGGTAAGTATAGCATCCTTTTTGGCACACAAGACGGTGACTTACCTTTTGTTCAGCTTGGGCGTACAGGACGGTGGCCGAACACGATGCTCTCGTGGTCAATATTCTAAGAAGATTAGGAGCCATCATATATGTTAAAACGCAAAACCCTCAAACTTTGCTCGTAAGAAAATGACCTGTACGGCCGATCAATCAAAGATTCACGTTCTCTCTAGTCGTTGGAGACAAATAATAATATATTTGGGCGGACCGTCAATCCGTTCAACCGAAAGCTGACCTGTGGAGGCAGCAGCGGAGGAGAGGGTGCCCTCATTGCCTGTCGCGGAAGCGTTCTAGGGGTCGGCACGGACATTGGTGGAAGTGTCAGGATCCCTGCAGCATATTGCGGCTTGTACGGCCTAAAAGGCTCGGTTGCCCGCCTGCCTCATTCTGGGCTCCTTGGTTCACATGACGGTATGGATGCGATCGTAGGCTGTGTGGGGCCACTAGCCAGATCAGCGAGAGACCTTGAACTTTTCTTCAAAGTGATGCTGGATGCCGAGCCGTGGCTTCTTGAGCCGCCGCTTCTTGAGATGCCATGGAAGGCGGACGTCGCACGGGGACCAGGGCTACCGGAAAAGTTAACTATAGCCATGCTCTACGACGATGGCGTCGTGGCTCCACATCCACCAATCACAGAGGCAATGAAGAGATACGAGGCAGAACTAAGGAAAGCTGGGCACGAAGTGGTGTTGTGGGAGCCACTGGACCATCTGAAAGGGTGGGAATTGATCGTGAGAACCACTAGTCACTAGTTTCAATCCTAGTGTGCTGACGCTGCTGTTTAGTTGAAGCTCTACTTCCTGGATGGCGGCGCAGAGTACTGGCAAGTTCTTCGTGCTGGAGAGGAACCGCCTGTTCCTCAAACTAAATGGATACTCGACCAGATTCAACATCCTCGTCAATTCACCGTTGACGAAATATTTCGTTTAAACGTTGAGCGCGAAACCTTCCGCGCCAAGGCTCTAGAACACTGGAATGCGACTAGGGGTCCCACAGGTCGTCCTGTGGACGCAATACTATGCCCCGTCGCACCAACACTAGCCCCACCCCACGATACGACTTGCTGGTGGGCATATTCATCGCAGTGGAACTTGTTGGACCTCCCAGCTGTCGTGTTTCCTGTAGGCCAGTTCTCGGCTTCCCAATTTTCTCTACCAGGTTCTTTCTCGCACGCACCAAGGAACGGGATAGAGGAGCGCATCGCCGGACAGTGGGACCCGTCTACGTATGACAATGCCCCCATCAGCCTGCAGCTCGTTGGGCGTAGACACAATGAAGAACGGTTACTGGCTATTTTGAAGGTCATCGAGGATATCGTTCCCTCCACCGTTCCCGGCAGTTGGGCGAAAGGCGGAGTGAATGGAGCAAACGGATACTACTAATACGTAGGAGGCAGTAGCTGACACGGGTATCGTATGTATATTGCTTGTCAATGAGGGGCCTGACTCGTGGCCATTTCTGCTACAGGGCCTTGGTGGCATTCGATGTCCCCTTCGCCCTGTGGGATGGGTGACCAACAGTCAAGGAATTACATTCTCGACCATTGCGGTAGTCAACCTCCTCTAAGTGTCGTTCCACAATGTTTGACACAGCCAATGTGCGCTTAGCAAGTCGCTCGTGGCTTCAATCAACGTTCGCAAGCGCGTGGTTCTCAGCGGCCATCCACCATTTCCGAGGTTATCCACCATTTCGTGCTTTTGATAAACAAATCTACGGCACGTCCCAAACCTATCCCGGGTTTCGATCGCAGGACAGCACAGTCATTTCTCCTCATCCCTCACCAAGAATTTTTCAAGGTAATGTCATCTTGGCCACACTGACTGCCCTCCCCAAAGCGAGATATTATGATTGGCACTTCGTAATATCCTTGCTGTTTGCTGTAGCGCCGGAGAGCAACCGGCTGGACGTCGATTTCCAGGCAAGACGACTGTTGTCCCTTCTTGCGGTGCCACAGGACGTCCTCCCGGTACATCATCCGTGGCTCTTAATGTTGTCCATCATTCCACCGTTTATAGAGTTCATTGTGCCAAACGCCGGGCCCACCAACCATTGCCGACGTTCCATTATCACTCT
Organism: Boletus fagicola; assembly: GCA_038093195.1. NCBI lineage: Eukaryota > Fungi > Basidiomycota > Agaricomycetes > Boletales > Boletaceae > Boletus > Boletus fagicola. Next base: position 9,805 of record JBBPRX010000123.1, read on the forward strand.
TGGTCGTGCAGGATGGCTCGTACGTTCGGTTCAGGCGGTTCCACGGAGTCGGGAACGATACTATCCACCGTTGAATCCAGCTCCTGGATGCTTTCCGGTCTAATATAAAGCGGAGGGGTATGGCCATCCTCACATCACCACCAAGTTTCTCAATCATGCCTAGTGTCCCCCCTTCTAGAGCATGCGCATACAAAAATGTTTCTGACCTTCCAACAGTATTCTGGGATGCGCTGATGCAGAACGAGGCGGCTGCAAATATCATTCTCCCATTTGCGATGAAAGTAGAAGGCAACGACCAGCTGTGGATCATCCTATATGACGAAACAGGCAACGATGTCGAGTTTGTGCTTTCTTGCACCGAGGGGCCGCTGGGAAACTACCCAATCTTTGTATTCACTCCCAAACCATCCGCTCAGCTCGCCCTGGACGAAAAGAATATGGCCGCTTCTTTATTACAGCTTGTCCTTTGTCTGCTGAGGGAGGTCCCTCCCCAAAGGATCTTTTCCGTATTTTCCATCGCAATAGTGGCGGAGAAGTTCGCCAAAATATTCGAAGAGCACACGCACGGAATTCACGCTCACAAGGATCCATATTACGACGCCACCTTCACTTTCTGCACCAGCAAGACGCTCAACGAGCCCTCAGTTTCGTTTTCCTCTCCTTCAGAATCCGAGGACATCCTCATCGCTCTCCGTCGTGCGGACCCTTCCCATTTGGAAGGGGTCAAAGCTCTGTGCAAAGGATTTTCCTTAACTTCGGTAAGTTCTGCCTACATTGAGTGGTGTATGAATCATAATGTCTTTTGTGCCGATAGCCGCCTTATGAACTTGATGACGAACGTTCTGAGTTGGAGGCTAGCGCGTTGATCACCAATCAGCAGGTTTGGGTGCATATGATCAAGAAGGGGGACGAAGAGTGGGAGACTGCATGCCTTGTTGCCACAACCAGAGAGTCGGAAAATGTGACAGCAGTCACCAAGGTTTTCACAGCAGAGAATTGGAGGAAACGTGGTTGTGCGGCACGGCTTCTACACCGTGTCTGTCAAGAGTGAGTGTCTGCGACTTGTGTGCTCTCCATTATTCTGATTCTTCGCTAGAATTCTCCAGAAGAAGGACCGCGTCGTTCTTTATGTCGGGAATGGTGATTCGGCGGAGTTGGCGGCTGCACGCAAAGTATACCACAAGCTCGGCTTCCAAGGCCTCAATTCACAGCAAGAACAGACAGTGGAACATGTAGAAAGATGGCTCGAGATTGGCTTCGAGGAAACCGCTTTGGGTTATTGGTGATTTCTCTTCTCAAGACTCATAGTCAACGCTTCTCTCCTGCCTGCAAGTTGGAACAATTTTCACACCTAGACCTTTTGTTCAGACCATCTGCCTTCCTGTACATACCTTACATAGACTCATCTTTCCCCGACAGCTGAATGAGGGGTTGTATTCATAGTACTCGTACATATACCAGAATTGATCTCATACCCCAAACCATGGATTACTCTGGATGTCAACCCGTCGTGCCTTCCTTAATCCATCTCTCTCCGACAGTATTATCTTCAGGGTAAGCAGAAAGGAGCTCAGGACTTAGAAGTAACCGAGCTCGTTCGTTCGCTTGAACGAGTCCTTCATAATATCGACCTGCTTCAGGCGCATTCTCAAATAGCTGATGATATTCATAAGGTGTTAGCGTGGTTGGTTTAATGTTTTCTTCTGCCACATCTAAGCCCATATGTCAATACCGACTCCATAGAGCGTCTAGGGGACTCACATCGGACGGACCCGCTTTGAGTGAAGATGTGATAGAAAGGCTGATGTCGCCCGCGAGGAAGTGAATCGACGTTCATCGACGTTATCCACCCTTCGGATGCCATGCAAGACGGCTGCAAGAACGTCGGACTGGCATCCACTAGCGCAGAAAAGGAGAAACTCACCTCCCATCCGTATATATATCCTATATATTCATACTTGGCATGTTTGAAAACCATCCCCACGAAGTGTTTAATGGGGACTGACAGCTTGGAACGCAACGTTACGGAAGCTGCAGCCTCGTCCTCGTCTTCATGCGCTGCTTTGCAACTGGCCAGGAGCTGATCTTGGATGGGTGGGCTAAGACCTGGCGCCAAGGCGTCGGTCAACACAGACAGGATATCTAACGGAAAGCGACCGATGTGTTTCATGATGTTCAAAAGGTATCTCCTGTCGTTCACGAAAAGCAAATTCACGGTGAGCCCGACATAGAATGCGGTATGAAGATCCCCTTCAGAAATACTTTCCGTTGGCGGAAGGAACGAGAATGAGGCAAGTATGTTCCTTGACGCACGAATGACCATGGAAGCTGTGCTAGCCGGCCGGACGTAGCGCATGATGGGCAAAGGGACAATGGCTGCGTCTGTGAGTAAACGAGGAATATCCTCCTGAATTGATAGTATGGCTTTGCTGCGGGATCCAAAGACATCCACGATGACATCGGATACCGTGGGGTCAGGGGAGGAGACGATAGCCAAGACTCTTGCAGGAAAATCGACAGGGGCAGCCCTTATTCCCAGGCGGCGAGCAAGGCATACGAAAATGTATACCAGTGAGATAGGGATCGTGTCTTTGTGCGTGGTAAGGAACCAATGGGGAAATCGCGTATTGAAGGTGTTAAATCGAGAGTCTGTGATACTCGCGTGATTAGGGTACAACGCTCAAGCCGATTCGTAGCTCACGTTCTGCGGCTCTGAATCCACGTTCCCAAAGGAAGTCGCAGATTGATGAGGATATACGGCATAGTGTACCTTCACTGCGATTAAACTCGACTGGAATAGTCGGGAGGTTTTTATCTGCAAGGTATGACCGACAGAAGCCACTAAGAATGTCGAGCACAGAAGTAATCTGCACGGAGTCATGTAATGAGTTGTGGGAAATGATACAGTGCGTCCATTACTTACCTCCATCGGAGGGTGAGCAAAATATGACGAAAGACAAGCGATCGCTGTTTCTAGTGTGTCTGCATCGTCATCTTCCTTATTCCTTATTCCACACCATGTCTGCACCGCATGACTACGTGCTATGGTGCCCAGCAAGCATCGTGCCCAGAAGCGGCGTGGAATAGCGTGACGAGGGACCTCGCCCTCATCGCTGTCGTAGACACCACGGAAAGGTTCAGGGATAGAACACTGAGCTTCCGCGGCCAGCGCATTCCAGACGTCATATGAAAGCGTGGATGTTACCTCTCTCGCTCTCTCTAATCGACCATCACGTTCCATGATAATGTCATCCAGGATTTCGATGGCCTGTCGGTCGAGACGGATGCGCTCCATATAAAGCGCCTTCCAGTCATGGCCTAACGTCTGTTGTCGCGAAAGCTCACTCGAAGGGAAGCTGACCGTGTATCGTGCGCGATAATGTGGTTCCCAGAGCGTAGCGATAGATGCTGCAGTTCGGAGAATGGAATTCGCATGGAGACACGCAGCCAAGGTCCTTGGCCCTTCATCTGAATGAGCCGATATCGGAAGCTGCCTGAGAATCTGCACATAGATGTCGAAGGGTAATTCTTTTAGCGCCATGGTGGTAGCAGTCTGGTCCGGGTTGAATACGAGAGATCTGAGTGGAGGTATTCCTGCCAGAACTAGCAGTGGACGATCACACCACCCAAGTGTGAAATTTAGCATCAAACATATGATGATCAAGATTGGTTCATACTAATTTACTCAAACTTCCTGTAAGCAGTCCTGTGCTAATATAGTGATACTCGTGCCAGGGTATCTTTCCTAAGTTCAACTACACAAACGGTAACGTGGAGATCCAAGGCCGACTGGAAATTCATCAGTCCTGCCGGTGCTCGTTTTCGACACATCATAGCCATCCAAAATGCTAACTCTCTACAATCACAAGTCTACCGCATATGAGTTCCCGTGTCATCCAAAGCAAGGAGCGACATACATGTGAGATCGGTAGCATGTCACGTCGATGGTCGTATCGAGGAATTGCTTCGCTCGTAGACTGTATACTTTTGCGGTGAATAGATTTTTGGCTTACGTGGACGAATGGACACACCTGACATCGACACTACTTAGAACATCTGGTCGATGGGGATAGCACTTCGCATGTTGACCATATTGAGAAGAGCCGAATTCACAGGCATTGGAACACCGTATTGTTTCCCAAGACGAACAAGGTACCCGTTCAGGAAGGATATCTCAGTTGGTCTGCCCTTCCTTATATCAGATAGTGTCGACGAGATGTTTCCTCTTGTCAGTTGAGTGACTCGTTGGACTTCTTGTACGAGCGCGTCAGCTTGGAGATCGTGTGGCATCCGACCCAAAGGGGCTTGGCTCCTCTCTACATCTGGAGCAAGCGAGCCGAGAAAAGCCTGTGTGTCAGCTTCCAGCTGCGCCTGGAAGGCAGTAGCAGCTTCTGTGCAAATATCCTGTAGCATTCGTTTGGATGCCTCATCTTTAAACAAAGCACCATTTCGGCAGCCAAGAATTGCTGTGAGGGGGTTCACTATGGCATTCACGACTAGCTTTTTGCGCATTGCAAGCTGTACGTCTGACATTCGCCTCCATTTGCAGCCCAGCCCATCAAGCGAGCTAAGGACAGCTACTGTGTCCCGTAAGGTGGAATATTGGGAATAAGATGGTTCACCTCGACGCGCTATATCGTCGAGACTGAGTTCTCGTTCGTGCTGCGGCTTGCACTCTTCTGACAGCGATGCCTCGAAGTCTCGTCCACGACTGTCTGGAATGATACCGAACTCGATGTCGCCGACTCCTGCGTGTACGACGTGTGATGGTGACTTGAACCATGCACCATGGGTATTCGAGGCCAGGATAAAGTGAGGTCTGCTTTCGGGGTTGCGAAAAAGCTTCTGCACGAGGTCTTCATAGATACCCATCCCATTCTGGAGTAGCACGATCGTACTTCTGGGTGTTAGACGGGGAAGCATCCGAGAAACGGCATTCGTGGTGTTTTGTGCTTTAGTCGTGACGAAGAGTGTTTCAATGAGGTCAGTCCTTAGGTGCTCGAGGGATGGTGAATGGCATTTGGCCTCATCCCTGGAAAGGGTGGAGTCGAAAGGTATCCCAGCGCCGGAGTAGTCCCCCTGTTCGAAAACCTCCATGTCATACCCGTCGCTAGTTTGCACTATGCCCTGGTTCTCCACAGATATTGCGCCACCAAGGGAAACCGCAGTTCGTGCTTGGCTCACAGACTTGTGTATGAGCGTGATGGAATGTGCGCGTGGAAGTGCTGCTCGGAGATGATGGGCAAGGAGGGAGCCAATGGGTCCGATTCCTAGGATATAGAAGCGCATGTCAACGAGAGCGATATCTGCGAGAGTCAAGTGTATAAATAAAAATTTATGGTGGAAGCTGGAAATGCAGGGCGACACGTACAGATTGTTCAACCGGGTGGCCTGGGCTGTAAACTTTTTTTTTTTTTTTTGGTTGACCCACCGATGCGCTCTGCCGTACTAGCTAAGGGACCTTGGACTTGTAGAACTCGAAAGCGACTTGCACGGTCCGAGTGTCGGTTTGCTCTCAGCGTTGGTCTATATTCAGGCCCTATGTCAAGGTCATAAGGACGAATTTCCAGTCAGCGAGTCCCTGTGACACTGCTGGATCTCGGGCCGTAAGCTTCGCTTGATCATAGAAAAAGCACCTCTGTTCTCCTTCAACTCCCCCACTCCCATCCATCCCTTTCGACATCGATCAACAACATAATGGCCACCGTGCTCAAGCGAACCGGACAAAAGGCATGTATCCCACACCTCTTTGATATGCCCATCTGACCGCAGATCGATATATCATAGATGCCCTTGGTCGGGTACGTCTCCTTATCTTATACCAAACCATTTCATTAAACTTCTTCTGCACCAATTCAAGGTTTGGTCTCTGGAAGGTGACTTCGCTCCCATGAAAAGTTCGTCTCGTGCTCAACTCCCTAATATAGGTCACCAAATCTACTTGTGCAGACGTGAGTTTTCACCGATATAGAGCCCTGCCACAGTGCCTGATGTTTATTCAAGACGGTTTATAATGCCATCAAGGCTGGTTACCGTCTTCTCGACGGCGCCTGCGACTACGGAAACGAAAAAGAGGCGGGGGAGGGTGTCCGCCGGGCAATCGCGGATGGTCTCGTGAAGCGTGAAGATCTCTGTGAGTTCCATGTCCTCGTGTGTTGGATCAAGCTAACCATACCTCTTTAGTCATCACTTCCAAGGCGAGCCCAGTCATAAAACTTGTTTGATTTACACACCTGAACTGATGGCGAGACAACAGCTCTGGAACACCTTCCATGCTCGCGACCACGTAAGACGACCCCCCTCTAGAACGATGCACCTCTTAACCAAAGTAATAGGTGAAACAACTTGCCAAGAAACAACTTGGCCTTTGGGGTATTGACTATTTCGACCTCTTCCTGGTCCACTTCCCGATCTCCCTCCAATACGTTGAACCTAGCCACCGATTCCCCCCTGAGTGGTTCGGTGACGATGGCAAAGTGCACCTCCGTGTGTTATCTTTTTCTTCTTCTTGCATTCGAGTTCATGAAGTAAAATAGAAAATACCCCTTTGTCGGAGACATGGGGAGCTATGGAGGGACTTGTCGACGAAAAATTGGCGAAGAACATTGGTCTGAGGTGTGTGATTGGCTTACCAGAGGTTGCCGCATGTCTCACTGTGATCCAGTAACTGCCAGGGATCTCTCATCCTTGATGTGCTTCGATATGCCAAGTATGAGCCGCAGGTGCTCCAGATCGAGTTACACCCCTACTTGACTCAGGAAGGTCTTGTTGACCTCTGCAAGACCCTCGGAATCGCTGTAACAGCGTACTCCTCCTTCGGCCCTCAGAGCTATCTCGAGCTTGGAATGGCCAAGGACTCGAGTTCTCTACTTCAGCACAACCTTGTCGCAAACATCGCCGCGGCTCACAAAAAGAGTATGTTGTTTCGTATCTCTCGTTTGTTGACACATTATACAAGTAATGATTCTCACGTCGCATAGCAACTGCCCATGTCTTGCTGCGATGGGCGACCCAGCGCGGTATCGCTGTCATTCCGAAGAGTAACGACCACAACAGACTGGTTGCTAACATGCAGTGCGACAGCTTCAACCTTTCGGATGCTGAAATCGCTAGTATCAGCGCTTTGAACATCAACTACAGGGTGGGTACGAGTTTCTCGGTCCTGTATTGCACTGAGATATCGCTGCACAGCTCAACAACCCCGCGGAGATGGACCCTCGTTTGGCTATTTTCGCTTGAGAATACATAAGTATTCGTGCTTGCATGTATGATATCGAGGTAGCGAGATTATTCTAGATCTTGTTGGATGCGGACCCGAGTCACAGCGAGTGCCGCAGTCGAGCCGCAGCACGTCGGAGTTTGAAACGAGCATTAGATCAGAGCGACCTAGGACCAACCTCTTCTTCCTGACCCATTATCACAACCAGCATGGCGGTCCAGTTCAAGCTAACCAAGGCAAACGGTTTAACTCGCCGCATCACTTTCGTGACGCGGCCAACGTGGTCCCTTCTCTCTGTCAGGGTCGCCATTCTGTACAATATCGCGATCGAGAACGTTGGAGTATCCTACGTCGACTCTGACGGCGATGAAGTCACTCTTAGTTCCGACGACGAGCTCCAGGACTTCTACACATCAGCCCTTGTCACTGGCGACGGCGCCATCAAGCTCGCCGTCCAGGATCTTAGCAGCCTTCGGGCCGCTGACACAGCGTCTCACTCGCTCCCTAGCGCTACGCCACAACAATCCAACTTCCGGAACACGTTTGGCGGTCATGATGTGTTACCCCTAGTTTTTGACGCAGAGGATGAGTGGCAGCGTCTGCCTGGCCCCTTAGGGAGCCTTTTCCTCTCTAGAGATGCCCCTGAAAGCCCCCATGCCTTTGTCGAGGTCCTGGAGAGTGACGTCAGCCTTTCCAAGTTCGAAGCAGTCGAGTCTGGAGGTGGAGACGCTTCCCGCTCCGACTTCGCGTTTGCCCCGACAGCTTTGCAGGGCAAGGACAAAGGCAAAGAACGTGTGGTCACCGTGGAAGACGATGTCTCGTCCGCCGGCTCTGTCATCGGCAACGAGACGCCGGCCAAGCCCCCCGTCCATGTCTTCGACGTGAACTCCGAAGACGGTTTGTCTCCTAAATCCACTGTCCAGCTTCCTCAGAGTGGCGCTGCTACTCCAGCTCAGGCGCAGAGCACCCCCGTGATCATTGGACAGCCTCTCAAAGCTGATGTATCAACCTCCAGCGGAGAGCAGAAGATGGAAGTTCTCGACGATGATCCCCCCCTTCCATCCTTGGAATTACTCGACCCAGATCGCACTCCCCCTTCTCTTGCACATGATATTGCCACACTCCTGACTACCGTTTCCACTGTCGTTGGAACTCATCCGGAGCTGTCCGGATGTCTCCGTAACATTGCCATCAACGCCAGAAACGGCACTTATTGGGCCGCTCATCGCGACGCGATTTCGCGCGCTGCGGAGAATATCCACAGAACTGCCGTACAAGAGACGGGTAGGAATCTTGAGGAACTTCGCCGTGTCACTGAGCAAGAGGCTGGCGTACGAGTTACGGAAGCGCTTGGCAGGATTTTCCGCACAGTCGGAGAATTTGTTCAAGATGGCCAGAACACCGGTTCGCAGGCATCCAGACATGCAGCTCAGATTTTTCCTGACGAAACAACATCCGACATACCAAGACCACCTCATATGGTACCAACCCCCCCTAGACTTCCTCCCTTGCCTCCTCATCCACGCCGCCACCACTCATGGTTCAGTCAAACACCTTTCACCCATCCGGGAGGTCCATTTTGGGGCGGGTTAGCACATCCCCCACCGCCTCCCCCACCACCACCGCCGCCGCCGCCTCCTATCGTCCCTCGAGGCTGGCCCCGCCCTCCTCCTCCTCGCTTCTGGGATCGTGATTCTGAACTCCCAGATTCTGCTGTCAATAGCCATGATACAAGGGTCGCCTCGGCAGAAGTTCTTGCAACAGCTGCTGAGACTCGGGCACGCGCAGCCGCAGAGCGTGGCCAAACTATTGCTGTTCAGCCGTCGTCAACTCCGAAACCTACACCTGAAGAGCTTCGTGCTGAGCTCGAGAAAGCGAAAGCAGACTACAAGGCGCGCAAAGAAAGGTACCGTCAAGCGAAGGCCATCAGGAAGATGGCAGAGCAGAGGCGCCATGACCAGGTGTCTGCGACTGAGAGGTTGGCACAGCACAGCACCTCCTTTTCAATTCACTAACCCTCATCCAGTCGCAGTATCTCCAGACAGACCTCTGATAATCCGACACAAGTTACGTCGAATAATAATGGGGCTACCGTCATCCCCACCGCGACTCCAGAACGTCAGGCTCCTGAGTCTACTGCAGCTGCCTCGGAAGTTCACATTGTCAGCAACGCGCGTGGTCCATACCCACGGCTTGAGATGTTTAGTGTCCCTAGGCGCAGTCACACCACAGGTCACATGCACCGTGGACAAGTTAACGATAACAAGGAGAACCGTCCGTTCAACCGAATCATGAGGAAGTTATCAGACGTACGTATTGTCTGTCTGCGACTAAACTGTAAATGAAATTTGATGTTGCAGATGGGCTTTACAGAAGGCACTTACTCCAACTTGACTGGTAAGGTGATGGACCAATTGCTCGCGCATCCACCTGTCACCAAAGACGCCGAAGAAGATATTGTCACCAATTTGATTGAGGAGCTCATCCCTGGTGGTGGTGTGGCGCACGCAGGTGGATCTGGAGGTATCCCGGGGGCTTGGCATTGAGGTGCAGTATTTATATTGTTGTGAATGTTGCTGTTCTATCTGTACGATCCGATGGGATGTATGGTACCTTGGCTGTTAGTAAACCGAAATCATGTATTTTGTAACGTGAATGAACTGAGCATCTTTCTCCTGACAAGATATAATTAAAATGCGTACACGTGATTGTAACCCCTGAAAACAAAGCTGGTCCTATCTACCAGGTAGGACATGGATTATAATTGTCCACATGCCATGGCGTGGCGAGAGTACCAAGAACCAACATGCATGCAACGGTTGTCGAAACAAGAACAAAATGTCCATCATGTGTGGAGAATGGGCAGTGGAATCTCATGTGACGCCGCATCTGTCTGAGCATGTACATTATCCACCGACATTGTGGTGCTGGCCCATCTGCATTGTTTGCAAAGATGGGGACAAAGCAAGTGTGTTGCAATGGTTTGTTCAATCAGCACGTCGCGCTATGCTTATAAGCCCACCTGCACAAAGCAACGGTGATTTTTATCCTTGACATCGGACCTCAACAAAGCAGACCGCCTCCACCAGATTCTGACCACGCAAGGAATACCAGATCTACAATCCTGCTTGCGAATATCAGTGACGTATCTGCTATGGTGACTGCAGCTACAAACCAGACGCATCAGCCTGGACTCAATTCTCTCTCCGCCCACACCAATTCAAGATACCCGCGACCGCACTTCCAAAGACAAGCTCTTCAGCAATGACCTTATATTGCCCTGGAGATTGCTGAAGTTGACGTTCTGGCGCTGTAAATGTGAGGGAGATCGTGAGACTTCCGTCTGTTTATCATATTCGACATAACCGTACCTCTGTCAAACACCTGTCGGGTGTTTTACCCACATCGTCCGGGTGGCACAACTTTTACTTCATTCCTGCCCTGCATTCTAGGATCACACTTACGATTTAGCTCCATGCTAAAAGACTCGGTGGCGGGGAGATTCTCATGATTCAGGATCTGGTACACACTGGATCAAGACACTTCCCCGCAAGTCGTAAACCCTCTAGGGTACGTGAGCCTGCTTGGTCAGTATTCGAATGTACCCGGCCCGCAATACGCACCCTTTACTAGAGTCGACAAACGCACTGGACAACGCACTTTTCCGAACATATTCGCGGCTTTCCGGACTTCGCTTTCACAAGCTTTCTTTTGGGGCACTACCCTCACCATTCGGTCCGTTTTAGAGCTGCTCCGGCTCTCGTGCATTGTCATCTCCCAAGCCATTTGCAGCTCTTGCATTTTCGGATCTGCTCACTGTGCATTTTCCATGCCGACCGTCGTCGATTTAGCAGCCACGGCTTTCCCCGCTCTGTGTCTTGTCGCTATGCTCGCTTGTATCCGCTCGACTGAGCGCGATCTTCCGGACAGTAGCTGTCGCATGGGGGTTTCAGAGTCGACCTACCTGCCTTGGTATGGTCACGAAGTCGCCCCATGTGGCACGAATGGCTGAGAGAAACGAAGGGCCTAACAAATTCGTTTTCGGAGAACATATGGATGGAAGCTGGTGACTCTGGAAGACGACTTGGAGCACCTCGACGGCAAACCTGGGGGTACGACCGAGCATTGTGCACTTTCTGGTGGGGCACACGGTGAGGCAAGTGCTGCATTGGTTGCTTTGATAGCTGAAAGAGAAAAAGTGTGGGTTTCCCAGCCAACAAATAAAGGATATACTAGAATTATAGCGCCCACAAGGACAAACAAGCACGCTTTGGCGGTGTGCGCGTGCCACATATATCGATCACAAATGATCACAAGAGTACAAGCTGCCTTTGTGGACTCGCCCTATAAAGCTCCCCAGCCCACCCTTTTCGCAGCTCATCTCCTTCCACCCACTTTCTCAGAGGTGTGTTCCTCCCCGCACCGTCCCCTTGCACCCTTTCCTAATCACCGCACAGCGCTAGCACGCCATGTCCACCAACCCAACACCTCCACAACCCCCTGCCCCTGTTCCTCAGCAACCCCCTACACAACCTTCCCCAACTCCCGGATCGAAAGCTTACGCGAATCTTCAGCGCCAAATCATGAAAGATACCCTCGCAGCCGTACCTGAACCTATTGCTGGCCTGCGTTGGGATACGCAACCGAGCATGAAAGAGGCCATCGAAAGGTGGTCGCAGGCGATAGCGTACGGTCAGGCTCAAATCGCGACACTGGGTCCTCGAGTGAACTTCGCACTCCTCCGGAATACCCTCCAATACCAGTTCTGCCGAACGCTCGTATACTGGCGCATGTTCCGTTTCAAGGATCTACCACCAGAAATCATTTCAAATATCTTTCACCTCGTCGTGTGGTCCGCAAGCCACCCCTCAGATGGCGTAAAACAGCGCTTACGTCTCACGTGGGTCTGCAAAACTTGGCGTCGCTTAATGGTCGAGGACCCAATGATCTGGAATGCCATCTGGTTCCATGACGCTCCTCCTTATGAGAGATCATGGGAGTGGTTCAAACGAGCGGGATCCGCTCGTTTGGACGTTCGAATCAACGAAGTTGATCCTACATTCACCGGCGTGCGAGACTCTCCAAAGTTCTCCGCTGAACAAATGTCAGACATGCTCGACAAACTCTTCACTAAACTCTCTCAGATCCGTATGCTCGTTATCATCGTCGAAAGCTGGCCTCCCGCGCTTATCGTCCTCCAGAAACTGCAAACCGCCGGAAATGCAGGGATACCCATTAACATCGAGCGCCTCGAGATTCACCGTTCCGGCTTGCCTTATGTTTGGATCGGACCTGGGTTTGATACCCAAGGCCATCGCGAGCCTGCCGTTTTGTTCGGTGGCCAGACTCGCCACCTGCAGTACCTTTGCTTATCGGGCATTCATATCGACTTCAACGACACGCCGCTGTCTAATCTGACGACGCTCGACCTTCGGCATATTGCCATGGAGTCGTCTCCTACACTCAAACGCTTCAGGGCAATTCTTCAGAATTGTCCCAAGCTGGACAAGCTCACGCTGGATGGGTGCGGTCCTCAGCCAGAAGAGAAGTATTTTGACCACGGTCGCGTCGAGCTCCCAAATCTAAAGACCTTTACCCTCGGGTCTTTCAACCTCTCGTACGCGTGCTTCATTGTCGCACAGGTCCATGCCCCTCGCGTCCGTGACTTGACCCTAATGGGTATGACTGGAGGTGACTATATACCTTTAATCGCAATGTTGACGCGGCAATTTATGCAAGTGCGGATCTTGACGCTGTACAACGTCCAACTGGAGATGAGCCCGGTGGGAAAGCGGACGTTTGTCAGATGGCTGGACACGATGCCCGAGATCGGGTATGCGCGGCTAGCTCGGGTAAAACCAGAGGTCCTCAACATGTTTGCGGAGAACCCCATGAACCATCGCATTCCCTCGGAAGGCGGCTCGCCTGCTCGCCACGTTCTTTGTCCGAAATTTCAATGTATGGAGGTCCAAGCCCTGCAAGCTCCGACGATTGCAGAGTTCTGCCGCTTGAGGAAGGGTGTAGGGGTACCGATGAAGAAGGTGTACTTGAACACTCCCTGGGCGGAGAGTCTAACACACGAACATCTCAAGCTGCTACAACAGGAGACGACACTCTATATTGCCCCTGTGGGGACGAACACGGAGGAGGAGAACAAGTTATTATCGGAAGGATGGGACGCATGACGGAAATGATGTGACGGGTATATCTAGTTAGAAACGGCATAATCTGCGAGTATCTAGTATCTACTGTTATCGTACAAGCACTTTAAACACACACACTCTCTGTGCACGTGACCAAGTCTGAGAGTCACATGACCGCGACGCGAATGTTTGCGCGGTTGTTTGTTAGTGATCGGATATGAGAGTGGGTCCAACGGACGTATCTTGTGGTACATAATGATGACTAGCCCTCCCTCCTCCCGTGTCCCATATCTCAGGCGACGCAACACCCCCGCCCAGCTACATGCCCTCCACCAATTGTTCGACGCGACTCCACACCCTACCCGCGCCCAACGCCAAGCGCTCGCCAACGAAATCGACATGTACGTCCCTCCACCCCCTCCTCCGCGCTTACCTGACCTACCCCGCTTCCCTAGGGAGCTCAAGTCTGTCACCAACTGGTTTCAGAACAGACGTCAAACTTCTAGGAAACAATCACTCTCTTTGAACGAAAACAATCCAACAAAGTCGCGCGTGTCCCACAGTCCTGCGCGTCATCAACATCGGCGTTCGAAAACACCGCTCGATCGTTCTAAAATCTCGCTCGATCGCATCGCTGCCCTCTCCGAACGCCCAAGCTTGACTTTGCAATTAAACCCGCCGCGCTTTCCACTCACCCCACGCAAGAGTAACGTCCAACAGAAAAATCCATCCAGCCCCTCGGAACTCTGGACGCACATGCTATC
>JBBPRX010000124.1:0-23849 GCA_038093195.1 Boletus fagicola
AGCCTTCAACCGTCGATCGACGAGCTTGGAACGTGCTCATCCAATGTTCAACGTCTAGGTGCCAAGGTCGTCCTTCACGGATCCGACTTTGACGAGGCCAAGGCAGAGTGTGCTCGTCTTGCAGCTGCACATGGCCTTGTTTTCGTCCCGCCTTATGATGACCCCTTGGTCATCGCCGGCCAGGGCACCACCGCCATGGAAATTCTCAAACAAGTACCTGATTCCGACAACCTGGATGGTATTTTCGGTGCCATCGGTGGTGGCGGCCTGGTTGCTGGCATCGCTGAATACGTCAAACGCATCGGAAACCCGAAAACCAAAATATACGGCGCAGAGACCGTCGATGCTGACGCCATGCATCAAAGTTTGAAAAAAGGGCACCGCGTGACGCTAGCTGAAGTTGGCCCATTCAGCGACGGCACAGCTGTCCGACTGGTCGGCGCAGAACCATTTCGCATTTGTCAGCGGCTCTTGGACGAAATCGTTCTTGTTGACAATGATGAGCTTTGTGCTGCAATCAAAGACATCTTCGAGGGTGAGTGTTCGAAATCAACTTGCACCACTCGGCATTCCGATGGTCATTTTTTTTCGTTGCAGAAACTAGATCGATCACCGAGCCAGCGGGGGCGCTCGCTCTTGCTGGATTGAAGCGTCACATCATCGCCAACAAACTGATCGGTGCTCAACAAAAGTTCGTTGCGATTGTCAGTGGTGCGAACATGAACTTTGATCGTTTGCGATTCGTTGCCGAGCGTGCAGAACTCGGTGAAGGTCGAGAAGCATTGTTGAGTGTCGAAGTTCCTGAGACACCCGGCAGGTACATCCTCACCGTTACTCTGTCCTCACTCCCTCATAATCTCGAACATAGTTTCTTTGCACTCCACTCGATCATATACCCTCGATCTGTCACGGAATTTGTCTACCGGTATAACTCACCGGATGTTGCACACATCTTCCTCTCATTCAAGCTTGCGACCTCTTCACGGACGAAAGAAGTGTCTGCAGTGCTAGATGCTATCCAACAACAAGGATTCAAGGGATTTGACATTAGTGACAACGAAATGGCGAAGAGTCATACAAGGTATATGGTGGGGGGATGCACTATTGTACCCGACGAACGTCTGTTTAGATTTGGTGGGTCTAAAATCTTCACTTTACTCGAGTGCTCAAGCGCGATTTGCAACCTCTAGAGTTTCCCGAGCGGCCTGGGGCACTGCGCAAGTTCTTGGAGGGCCTTCAACATGGATGGAATATCTCTTTGTTCCATTATCGTAACCATGGCGCAGGTCAGTCGTTCACGTCGGAGCCAATGCCACCACTCAACTCGCACGCTAGACCTTGGGAAGGTGTTGACGGGGATTCAGGTACCTCCTCAAGACTATGATCCGTTCCAGCAATTCTTGGACAAGCTGGGATATCATTATGTGGAGGAGACGAACAATGAAGTATACAAGCGATACCTTAGAGGCTGAATGGGCAGCGGGATCCGTTGGTAGCTCATATATAGATGTATGTACTTGCAAGTCGGAAAGGCCTGTCAGAGTCTTGTGGGGAGTGGGAAATTGAACAACTCAGAATTTGACGACGATGACTGTCCCCGTCGTTCGCAGCATCGCTACACGACATTTCCGCCGTCATACCCGCGCGTTCTTCGTCTCTGCTCCGAGCGCGTCGTCCGACCCATGGCCGCTTCCTCACACTCCCCAGCATCTCTCCAGTACGACCACACCTGCAGATATACCTGCTCCTGCTCCTCTTCCCCGCCCAAATGAATCACTCGAAACAACGCGTGCACGTCTTCTCTACCAGTCACGCAAACGCGGCACGCTCGAGAGCGACCTTTTGCTGAGCACCTTTGCTCGAGACCACCTCCCCACCATGACCCGTGCTGAATTATCCGAATACGACAAGGTACTCTCTCTCTCCAGCTATCTTTGCACACTTGACGAGCATTTCCTTGACAGTTGCTGGACGAGCCCGACTGGGACATATACTACTGGTCGACGGGCAATCGTACACCGCCCGAACGATGGTCCAACGCACCCATCTTGGAGAAACTCAAAGTGCATGCAAAGAACGAGGGAAAGGTCGTGCGGAAGATGCCTCCTCTGGAGTAACAACTACTTAGACACCCGACTTAATGTCTGAGCAGACCTATCAGATGTCCAACACACGCAAGTCATCTGAAACCAGAACAGACTTGTACATACTGTCGGTGACCTCGTGAACCACACCACTATTATTCGGGTTTGCCCTAAGCAGTTTTCCACAACTAGTAATCACAAGATTGTGAGGGGACAAGCGAGAAAGCACAACATCGCAGGATACGGGAAACTGAGTGCTTGTGGTGTGGTATATATTGTACAGGTCTAGAATGTAAAGCACGTGTGCACAGGACACGCTCCCGACAGAAATAGTAGACCTGGCCTGTGAAATGTGCCATATGAATGGTTTGCAAAGTGGACTAATCTGAACGCACTGCGAGTCAGTGCTTGCCGTTTTGTACTTTGCCATAATAGTTGTCAAAGAGGACATAGGCAGTGAATGCGGCCGCGGCTATCCCAAAGCCAGGAAACATGCTGGAGAACATGGCGCGATTGGAGAAGACGGGGTGTTTCCGCCACGCTTCTCTCTTAGCCCACGGATCACGGAAAAGGGGCAGGTTGGCCATGCTGTGAGACGCGCGGACTGAGCACGACGACAAACAAGTCGTTTCAGAGGTTGCACTGACCTTGTAGTGACCGGAAACGCTGTGATGAGTCGCCACTTGGCAGTTCCCGTCTATGCCCATTGTTTCACCGTCACGTGCATAGTTGCTTAGGGCAGGCCTGTCTCGACTTGTCCACAACTCGGCGGAACGCAGTTTCCTTGACTTGTCTTTCTCCGCGTTTCTCCGCCTCTGCAGCCCATCCTGAACCCAAAGTCATCCTTACCGGTTCATCTTCTGTGTTCTCCGACACTACCATGTCCTCAGACGAAGATTTGCCACTTACCGCCCTTGGTAGCGCCAGCGGGATGGGTCACGTCCGAGTCGCAGTCAATGGCAACGGTCACTCCAATAGTGACCCAGACAACTCTCCAATGAGTGAAGATGACATGCCTTTAGTATGTGTCCGCCCAATGCACTATATGCCACGTCCCCCCTAAAATTTCCCTCTAGTCTCAGGCAAATGGTGTTCAGACGCCCAGTAAATCACGGCCGCGAAAAGGTGCTGCAGTCCAAGACTCTGACAGTGAGGATGATGATGATATCCCACTTGCTTCCTCGCCAGCTAAGAAAACCCATTCTGCTGCCGTACATCGCGGATCGCACGCTCCCGCCGCTATCACTTCCAATGGCAAGGCAGAGTGTGACAGCGATGCTACCTTGGCCACCGTCAAGCGAAAACGTGCCTTGAATGGCAAAGTTAAAGCACCACCGAAGAAGAAAGTCAAGAAGGAGGAAGGGTCCGAGGCCATTGAGTCCTCCGCATCGGACGATGAACCCTTGACGAAGAA
This sequence comes from Boletus fagicola, assembly GCA_038093195.1. Classification (NCBI taxonomy): domain Eukaryota; kingdom Fungi; phylum Basidiomycota; class Agaricomycetes; order Boletales; family Boletaceae; genus Boletus; species Boletus fagicola. Next base: position 3,499 of record JBBPRX010000124.1, read on the forward strand.
GCGCTCATCAAGCAAGGTAAAGGTGAAGCCTGAAAGCGACGTGGATATGAAGGATGTCAAGCCGAAACGAAAGAGAGCCCCGAACAAGAAGGCCAAGGAAGAAGACGCCCCCTCAGAAACCCCTCAAGCGAAAAAGAAGGGGAAGAAGAAAGAGGAAGAGGATGCCGAGGAAGTCTACCGGTGGTGGCAGGAGCAAGCCAACGGAGATGGTGAGGAGAAATGGCAGACTCTCGAGCACGATGGTGTTATATTTCCACCTCCTTATGAACCGCTTCCCTTACATGTGAAGATGAAGTACAAAGGTCCTATTCCGGTCGTGTCTTACGTTTTTCCAAACAACGCTGACGATTCAACTCAGGCAAGGAGGTCGACCTCCCGCCAGAGTCCGAGGAAGTTGCCGGCTTTTACGCGGCCATGTTAGAGACAGATCATGCTCAGGACAAGACGTTCAACAAGAATTTCTTCGAGGATTGGCTTAAGGTTCTGAAAGATTACCCTCCCGTAAGCTTTGTTCGATTACTCGCGGCAACTTGAGTGGTGATTCTTCAATAGCAAAACAAAGCTAAGATAACCGAGTTCGACCAATGCGATTTCCGTCCCATGTTTGAGTATTTCGAAGCAGAGAAGGCCAAGAAGAAAGCACTGAGTACTGCTGAAAAAAAGGAGCTCAAGAAACAGAAGGACACCATGGAGGAGAAATATATGACGTGCCTCCTTGATGGCCGTAAGGAGAAGGTCGGAAACTTCCGTGTGGAACCTCCAGGATTGTTCCGCGGTCGTGGTGATCACCCCAAGAAAGGTGCTCTGAAAGTAAGAACCTCCCCTGACCCTAGGCTGATTGGGGACGAACCACTAACGTACGCAACAGTTCCGCGTTCGCCCGGAAGATATCACCCTTAACATCGGCGAGGGCGTTCCTATTCCTATCCCCAACATGCCTGGGAACTGGAAAGGAGTAGTGCATGATAAAACTGTGACCTGGCTTGCCAATTGGGTCGAAAATGTCAATGGCAACTACAAGTACGTGTTTTTGGCCGCGGGTAGTTCGTTGAAGGGTCAGAGCGACATGTCGAAGTTTGAGAAAGCCCGTGAACTCAAGGTATAAATCTATGTCGTTCCTGATGTGAAGTACTTATACTCCTTTAGGCGCACGTCGCGAGAATTCGCACAGATTATCAAACTGACTTGAAGAGCAAGGTCATGGTTGACAGACAGCGGGCGACCGCCATGTATTTCATCGATCGACTGGCTCTTCGTGCGGGTAACGAGAAGGGGGAAGACGAAGCAGATACGGTCGGCTGTTGCTCGCTGCGCTGCGAACATGTTACGCTGGAGGCTCCCAATTTCATTGTCTTTGATTTCCTCGGTAAAGACTCGATCCGGTACTACAATCGCGTCGCCGTTGAGGCACAGGTGTTCAAAAACATTCGCTTGTTCAAGGATAATAAGGAAGAAAGTGACAACTTGTTCGATCGCGTCAACGTAATGTTGCAGTTGAGCTGGTTGGCGCGAAACTAACTCTGACAACTTTCTTAGACATCTCTGCTCAACAAGCACCTTGCATCGTATATGAAAGGCTTGACCGCCAAGGTGTTTCGTACTTATAACGCATCCATAACTTTCCAGGAGCAGTTGGACGAAGGCACGCCGAAGAATGTTACGGTGCAAGAGAAGCTGAACGCGTACAACCACGCTAATCGTATGGTCGCCATACTTTGTAACCATCAAAGGAGTGCACCGAAGACTCATGAGCAATCCATGAGCAAGATGCGAGATCGGGTACGTACCTTGCCACGAAGATTGCCACGCAATATACTTAGCTGTCATGCAGCTCCGCGCTTTCAAGTACGATCGAATGAAGCTGCGTCACGTCCTCTTCAATCTTGACTCCAAATACCGGAAAAATAAACTTTATGCTGATGATGAGTCGGACATAGACGACGAGTGGGTTGCGGAACACGAAGAATCATTGAGGAAGAAAGATGTCGAGAAAGCGGAGAAGAAATTTTCCAAAGATAACGAGAAACTCGTCGAAGAAGGTAGCCAACCTTTGGATGATTCTGTCTTAAAAGACCGAGTTGCCGTCATCGAGGCCGATTACAAGAGACTTGCCAAGGAACGCGGTACAGCCAAGGCAGTTCTGAAGAGAGAGCGTCCCGTGGAGAAGATTGAAGAGGCTATCCAGAAACTAGACGAGAGGATCAAGACCTTCAAGTTGCAAATGGATGACCGCGAGGCTGGGAAGGAAGTTGCATTGGGCACGAGGTTGGTTGTATTCTGTGCCTCTATACTTGTGCGCCGATTCCTGATCCATCACCCTAAATACTACAGTAAGATCAATTACCTAGATCCTCGGTGATTGGTGCCATGTTGTGCGTCGAGTGGGTTACTGACGTCCTGCCAGGATTACTGCCGCATGGTGCAAAAAGCATGATGTCCCCATTGAGAAAATATTCTCCAAGACGCTGCTTAATAAGTGTAAGCGACCACCTTTCGGCATGAACATTCGCTGGCTAACGGTCTTGACCAAGTCCCATGGGCGATGGAAGCAGAGGACGACTGGAAATTCTGAGCCAAGGCCGATTCTATATCGTTATTTATGGACTGGCCAGAGCCAAAGGGACCCGACCGATACCGAGAGAGACTGTTGCATGCTAATACGAGTATTTAATAGCTACCTAGAATGTTTTTGTACCGCCGCGCGTGTTTGGTCGAGTGTGTACACCTAAATCGCCGGCTTCCATAAAGCATCACAGACAGCTCTGCAGCCCGCTTTCACGCTTTCGCCACGACCAACGCGCTCCTTCCCTTGCATCATGAGCAGACCAGCTGCAACGACATCCTCTGGTCAATTAACGACCAAGTCCGCCTTTGCAGCCCTTGCTGTTGAGGACCTGGAGGACTCTGATGAGGAGCTCGTTCGAGAAGAACATGACCACCCATCGTCAGACACGTAGGTCCTTTCCTTTATACTCAAATACCTATGCACCTATCGCACACGGATAGCACGGATCCACCTAAGTTGTCGAAATCCCAACTCAAAAAGCTGCAAAAACATGCACGCACAGAGAGACGGAAACAAGCAAAAGCCGCAGCCAAGGTTTCAACAGCAGAGAATTCTCCGAGGGCAACCCCTTCATTGGAACAGTCCATCGCACGCTCCGTGGTTCTCACTGACGAGGAGGTCCTCTCATCCGAACCAGAGCATGCGCCACCTGGATCCAGCACCGAGACCGACCAAAACGATGCTCCCCCTGCTCCAGAACCTCCACGACCTCATCCTGAATCCAACAGTAACGTTTCAATGGCTATCAATTCCGACAGTACGTGAATGTTGTTCCGCGGCGTTTCTGTCCTGTTGATTCCCCACCCACAGCCTCAACTCCTCCATTGGCCGAGGTACATTCAAAACCTAAAACGGAATTACGGGAACTCACACGCCCGCGATTGCAAACGGATGTCGAACGTGCCGTGAAGACTAAACAAGATGCTCAGGAGGCTGAACGCACAAAGAAACGTCAAAATCTGGTTACAAGGACGCTATGGACGTTCATCATGATCGGAGGGTTTATGGGTAAGGCTCGCCACCCTTCGTTGACAAGCCTGAATGCTGATATTTGGTCAGGTCTTCTGCTCATGGGTCACGCGTACTTGATCATCCTTGTCATGCTATGTCAAACGCTAGTTTACCGAGAGGTCACAGCCCTCTTTTCATTGAAGGATATGTCTCCCGAAACTGCGGAATTCGCGGTCAAGGGACACAAGGATCCATGGAGCAAAACTCTCAACTGGTACTTCTTCGCCGTGACCAACTACTTCCTATACGGTGAAAGTATCATATATTACTTCAAGGTGTGTTCTACTCTGCTTCATTGTGACCCTGTATTGATGTGGTCCTGAAGCATGTAGTGTTCACTGATGGACAGCTGCTTCCATTCGCTACGAATCATCGTATGATCAGCTTCACTCTCTACACCATTGGGTTCATGGGCTTCGTATTGTCACTTAAGCGGGGTTATCTCAAGCAGCAGTTTGGCCTCTTTTGTTGGGTTCATATGAGTTTGCTCTTGATCGTGGTGTCCAGGTAGGATCGTTGCCCTCAGCAAGGTCTAGGTCTGAAGCGTTTTGCAGCCACTTCATCGTCAACAATATCCTTGAGGGACTGATCTGGTTCTTTGTCCCTGCTTCGCTGGTTATTTGCAACGATGTGTTTGCCTACATCTGGGGTATCACCCTTGGTCGTACCCCGTTGATCAAGCTCTCTCCCAAAAAGACTGTCGAGGGATTCGTCGGTGCATTCTGGAGCACCCTCATCTTCAGCGTAGTCTGGGGGTCTTACTTCATGCGGTTCAATTATATGATCTGTCCTGTTCATGACCTCGGTGTTAGCGTGTGGAGCAACGTTCAATGTGTTCCCAACCCCGTCTTTATCGCTAAAGAATGGGAAATCTGGGCGCCGTTGAGAGTCTTTTTGTCACAACTTGTGCGTGCTGTATCAAATTTGTATCCTTCGTTCGTTCGTGAGCTGAATGTGTCATCTGCAGCTTGGCCGTCCCGTGACAGTCATCCCCTACGTCCCGTATCAACTTCATCTGCTTGTCTTTGCTATCTTCGCTTCGTTGGTTGCACCATTTGGAGGTTTCTTTGCTTCTGGTTTTAAACGCGCATTCGACATCAAAGACTTTGGTCACAGCATTCCCGGACATGGTGGCATGACGGACCGTATGGATTGCCAGTATGTTGATTTCACCGTTGTGCACCGCAAAGCTCATCTATTTGCTAGGTTCCTAATGGGAGTGTTCACCTACGTGTACTACAGCAGCTTGATCCGGGAGCATCACGTCACTGTAGGATCCATACTGCAAATGATAGTCAGCGGGCTGACCATCGAAGAGCAACTGGAGCTGATGAGGGACCTAAAGAAGTATATGCAGGGAAGAGGGATCATGACTGTATGAACGGAACGCTCGTTATTTTAGTCAAGCAATCTCCAATACTATTATTACCCTTCAGTAATTACATATCTCCTGAATGTCGATATTTGCACTCATCACTACCTCCAATAGAGACGTGTCAATGGATTGCGTTTCCCTCGTGGTTTTCATTGTTAGGAAAGCATATTTGTGGGCAATACATGCATGCTCGTAGGAGGAAGTAGCGTGAAAACAGGGAGATCAGCAAGCGGGATGCTCCTTATGACCGAGGCTTTTCCTGATGATCGTGATGATGAGTGAATGGTGAACATGCGGAGCAAGTCAAGATGACCCACCTTCTTCTCCTTCCAGAGTGCGAGGAGACCAACGCCAGACACTTTCACAACCTTGAAGCGCACACCCGGAATATCACCTTTGGCTTTACCGCTACGACCAAAACCAGAGATGAGGACTTCGTCATTCTCGTCAACGAAATTCAGGCAACCGTCATTCTAGCACGCCAGAGACGATCAGCCACATAAACGCAACGCACAAGGAGAACTTACAGGCACGAAGGCCGTGACTTTTTTACCGTTCTTAATTAGCTGTACACGGACACACTTGCGGATGGCGGAGTTGGGCTGCTTTGCCTCGACACCAACTTTCTCGAGGACGATGCCCTTTGCGTGTGATGATCCTCCGGTGGGGGAGGTTTTGAAGACGTTACCAAGGGCACGCTTCTTGTATCCCTTGTCCGCCTATACAAATGGAATGTGAGATCTGGGATGCCGAGTGCTGAGTGTTGATGGAGAAAGATGTACCCAGCGGTTATCGCGACGGTCATTGCGGAGTTTGCGAGCGGCTTGAAGTCCACGGGGTTTGTTTGCTGGAAGGCAAGCGCGTCAGTAATGAAAGTGTGTACTGTTAGGTGGTCGACGTACAGCCCATTCTTGAGGTCGGTGAGGTCGATGAGCAGTACTTACTTTTGCTAGCACCGCTGGGCTATTCGGCGATTTCCGAGTACTATTATAGTTTATCAGCCACCGCTCACATGATACACTTCTCGCAAGTTCATTACATAATAATATCGATAAACTTGGGGTCAATTTCTTCCCACCGTAGGTTTTCGTGTTCTCTCGAGATGACCACGCGCTGAGTGGAATTCAAATTTCTTCGTCGTTTTCTCATTCGCAACCCATGACCCGGTGTGCTTCGATATCTTCCGCATTATGTTCCCATGAATCGGGCCGTGCATCGTGTGTATTCAGTTGCAGCCTTGAGTATTCTTGTATCTTGCCCATATATTAATCAAGTCCAAGTCCATTGTCATGTGGTCGGACTCAAATCCCTCCAGATTACTATCAAGTAGTGCGTTTAAGCGCAGGTGACTTACAACATGTCCGTTCAATACTACAACCACGGGCGGTTTCGTGTCGCGGGAGGAGTTATTCCCGATGCTGTAACTGCATATTGCACATACGGAGATCCCAGGAACCCCTGCGTGGTCTTTCCCACTTGCTACGGTGGAAAGCTTGACAGTGCGTAGATCATTATGCATGTACGAACTACACAGGGACACTTGAACGAGGCAACGGTCTTCTAGGCCAAGAGTATCTCGTTGGAGAAGGCAAGGTAATGTAGACAAGAGTCTCCCGCTTCCTTGGCATGCTTATCTGCGCCGTAGGTTCTGGACCCGCGAAAGTATTACGTTGTCACTTTTGCGCTCTTTTCGAACGGTGAAGTGCGTTGAGATTCCCTGACCCACTTTCTTCGCTGATGTTAGATCGTGGGCCAGTCTTCCTCGCCTTCCAATACCGTGAGCCCCGAAGGATTCGATATTTGTGCATGTACTTAGCATGTCTATCCAGCCGACTCCGTACAATGGGCCATACTTCCCAGCCGTGTCTTATGAAGACAACATGTAAGCCAAACATGTATTAGGCCATGAAACGATCTTGACTATGTAAAGTCGTGCCCAGTACAATGTGTTGACCCAGAAGCTCGGGATCCAGAAGGTCTTCTGTGTTATCGGGTTTTCAATGGGTGGACAACAGGTTCGCCCCTATGATAGCCAACAATCGGAATACTCACTCATATCCTTGATAGGCATACTATTGGCCAGTTGTGTACCCTGATTTTGTAGAAAGGTTAATCCTTGCATCCTTCGCTGACAGTCATTGTTCTAACTTCCATCCCTCCGGCAAGATTCGTTGCTATCTGCGGATCTGCGCGGACGAGCCCTCACAATAAAGCGTATGCTGCAACCATCTGCCATCCTGTCATATTTTAACCGCATTTTCAGTTTCATTGAGGGCCCGAAAGCAGCGTTGACAGCTTCCAAGGACTATGACGATGGGCACTACAAGACCACCCCGCAACACGGAATCCGTGCCTTTGGCCGCGCGTATAGCGCATGGGCATACAGTCAAGATGTTCGTATCTCCTCCACTTTCTCCGGCTTGTTGCGTGTACTAATTGTCTCAAAAGTGGTTCCGCAAGAAACTTTACTTGTACGACGGAACGTGGGTGGTTTTTGGAATTGTTACCTTAAATCCACTCATCCATTCGTACAGATACTCTGATCTTCACGCATTCCTGCGTGAGGAGTGGGAAGCAGGATTCTTGAAAGGCTGGGATGCGAATGATCTCGTTACTTTGTTACACACATGGCAGACCGCCGACGTTTCCACGATCCGGGACAATGGAGACCTCGGAAAGAGTCTCAGTGCAATCAAGGCCAAGGGACTTATTATGCCCTGCAAGACAGACCTCTATTTCCCTGTGAGTCTTTATTAAACACAAGGGCTTCTTTTTACTGACATCCTATTCATTTGAACAGCCGGAAGACAGTGAGAACGAGATGCAGTACCTGAAGTATGCAAAGCTCGTTATCATTCCCTCCATCTGGGGGCACATGGGTGACGCTTTCTCTTCTCTTTTCCCCCCTCTTTCAATTGATGAACGTGCTATCATTGCAGCCGGAGGTGGTTCCAATACCGAGGACGACAAGTTCCTCCAATCAGAAGTCAAGAAGTTCCTGGAAGAGCTTTAGAAACTACCCATCTGCATGTAAATAAAGCGATTGACCTTCATCCGCGAGACCAGCGACAAGTCTCGACTTATCTGCCATGCTGTCGGCGTCCCTGATCTCACGCTGAGTGTAATTTCTCTGGGTATTCAGAACAAATCGCTGAGCAATGCGGGACTCGAAACCCGATATTAATTGTCTTGACCGCGGATCAGAACTGTGGGCAATATAGTAATAGTAGTATCGCCATGCATCGAGCGCGCCGAAGCGAGGGGGCGCGCTGGTGCCACGGGCGGGCCGGATAGACTTCAGGGTGATAGTCCTTGTCTATCTGCAAGTGTCATCTATCGAATCAAGCGTGGTCCGAGTCGTCCATTCCGGTCACGACAACTTTAAACAGAGTCATGGGGTTCATTCATTCCGCTCCAACTATCCCACTTTATCCTGCTAAATTTATAGCATCAGCCTGGGCTCGTGATCATTTCCTCGGACCGACTCTGCAATCGAGCATATGCCTTGCGAACAGACAGATATAAAAATGAATCGAATTGACCAGGTGGACAAACCCAGGCTTTACCACCTTCATTGCATCCAAGTAGCAGTATCGCTAGCCTAACATGCAATCTCTAAGCGCAGAGATCAAATACTACCATCATGGCAGGTTCAATGTGACTGGTGGCATACTTCCAGATGCAGTCACAGCATATCAAACATATGGAAACCCGAAGAATCCTTGTATAGTATTCCCAACATGCTATGGCGCCAAACTAGCTCTTGGAAGTAAGTCGAAGGAATACCATAACCTATCCACAGCAGTGTTATTGACGTATCTGCAGGTCAGGACTACCTTGTTGGTGAAGGGAAGGTGATCCAACCCTTTCGGATACTAGCAGCGTGGCATTCACAACCATACATCTTTCTAGGTACTTGACACCAAGAAATACTACGTTGTCACCTTTGCGTTGTTCTGCAATGGAGAGGTGTGTAGAATGATCAACACTTACTATTTCTCTAACAGCGAGTCTTCAGTCGTCGTCTCCCTCTAACACCGTACGTGGGTCACATCGTTCCGGTACGGGACACCACAGGAGGATCATGACGTATTTCCTTCATAGCCAGCACCATACAACGGACCATATTTCCCATTTGTCTCTTACGAGGACAACATGTGAATTCTTCCGTGTCCATACTTGTTACTTTGCTCATTTCACCTCCTAGTCGCGCCCAGCATGCAGTTCTCACCAAACATCTAGGAGTATCGAAGGTGTTTTGTGTTGTAGGTTTTTCGATGGGTGGCCAACAAGCATATCATTGGCCCGTGGTATTCCCCGACTTCGTGGAGAGATTTGTGGCGATTTGCACCTCCGCACGAACAAGCCCCCACAATCAATGGTCTCTTGCCTATCTTTTTTATCAGTTAGCTTGCTACTGATTGTCGTAAAAGTTTCCTCGAAGGCCCAAAGGCTGCAATGTTAGCGTCCAAAGATTTCGCCGATGGACACTACACATCCACGCCACACCATGGTATTCGGGCATTCGGGAGGGTTTATTGTGCATGGGCGTATGGGCAAGCGGTAAGTACACATAAAATTGACAGCAAACATCCTTACAGTGCATTAGTGGTTCAGGGAGCATCAGTATCTTATGGGTGGAGAGTAAGTGTCCGCCATGTCTCTTGACTACCGGATCGCCCAACCTACGCTAGGTATCCTGACCTGAACTCGTTCATCCGAGAGAGGTGGGAAGGGAGAAATGTACAATACTGGGATGCCAACGACATGGTCGCCCTACTCACCACCTGGCAGAAAGGAGACGTCTCCATCATTCGTGATGGCGGCGACTACGAGAAAACGCTGAAGAGCATCAAAGCTAAGGGGCTAATCATGCCTTCGAAAACTGACCTTTACTTCCCGGTTCGTTGGCACGCCAGCTGGGCTTGTATTCACGCTAATGTTCCTTTCAGCCAGAAGATAGTCAAGTCGAGGTTTCACACCTCAGAGATGCCACATTGCACATCATACCCACTGTTTGGGGCCATGTTGCGGGAGGAGGAGCAAACCCCGTCGATGTCGAGTTCATTTCAAACAAGATTCATGCATTTTTGAATGCTTGAAGGGAGGGAAGACACACGCCGCAGCGCTGCCAGTATAATATACTATTTAGTACCAGTGAACATACTTGGATCAGCAAGATAGTTGACAAAAGTCACTCTTCACATTGCCCAATACTCAAGTGCTCGTTCTTCGAGCCAACTCAATAATCGACCGGAACAGAATTTGAACGGGGATGACGATAGTGAATCCGGGAGGCTTATGCATATGGTTACCGTAGAGAATCGAGATGTTTCAACCTACTAAGTCACGTGCCCACAGATCGGCTAGAATATGAGCGAGTCCACGTTACACCACATCCGCTACCAAAACCCTTCGCGCCGGCCCGTCTTCTCTCTAATATGAAGGAATGTCATAGTTTCCTGTTGGGCAGTATATTTTTGCTCCCCGTGCTTAGTGCCAGTGCATTCTATTTGCCTGGTACTGCACCCCGCAATTTCGAGAAAGGGGAGCAAGTAGACCTCTTTGTCAACGCCCTCACTCCGATGTTGACGGGGAAGGATGAATCAAAGCTAGTACGCTATCATGATGGTCTAGCTGATGTTACATTGACTCAACTCTACTCGACCAGAAATCCCTGATCAATTGTGGGTGCATCTTGAATGTAGCCTATACCAAGTTTGTCTCTTGCTGATGTGCACAACAATAAGATGACTACTACAACCCGGCTTTTCATTTTTGCCAACCTGAAGGCGGTCCAGAGAGTCAGCCAGAGTCTTTGGGTTCCATTCTTTTCGGGGACCGGATATTCAATTCACCATATGACGTGCGTATCACTATGCTTTAGCAGGAGTCCCTCGGCTTGAGTACTACTCATGCATCAGATCAAAATGCTAGAGGACAATGTAACATGCCGCACCCTCTGCACTCAACAGGTGCCCCCGCAGGACACAAAGTTCATAAATGACCGCATACGGGAGGATTATGCCCTCAACTGGCTCGTAGATGGCTTGCCAGCAGCAGAGATGAAAAAGGACTTGAAGACGGGTGACATCTTCTATGACATGGGTTTCAATCTCGGCGATGACGACAACGAAACTCCATACTTGAATAACCACTACGATATTGTCTTGAGGTTTGCGTTTGGTGCCTTGCTCACGACGTCATTCTCATGTGATGGTATACAGGTACCATGAACGAGATCCAGGCATTTATCGAGTAGTTGGCGTATTGGTGTGGCCATCAAGGTGAGCAATTGTGCGACCTGTTCTCTTCTTTCTCTGAATTCGTTCATCCCCCAAGCCGTGGTGGTCCACAGGAGGACACGGACAGACTTGATTGTGACGCTAAAGTCCAGCCTCTTTTACTTTCCGAGACGCAGACGACAACTGTTCGTTACACGTATCGAATCACTTGGAATGTAAGCTCCATATGAATGTTCTGATTTGTAGATTTTAACATCTGTGTCAGGAATCAGATACCCCATGGGTACGTGAACAACCGCTTTCAAGCTTGAAGTTATCTTAACGTCTCCAAGGCTACCCGTTGGGATAATTACTTGCACGTCTTCGACCCAAGAATACATTGGTTCAGCATTGTTAACTCGATCGTGATTGTTGTTTTCCTCTGTGTTATGGTGGCCGTTATTCTCGTGCGCACAGTCTCGAGAGATGTGAGTACTTATCTACTGAAAAAGAGAATAACTTGACACATCCTCTCCGTAGATTTCCCGCTACAATGCCATCGATCTCAGCGTAAGCTTCGTGTTATCTATTGCTTACACTTATCCAAATATTCATACTATTGCAGGAGGATGTTCAAGAGGATTGGGGGTGGAAACTCGTGCACGGAGAGGTGTTCCGCACGCCACGTTTGCCAATGCTCCTAGCCGTCATGGTCGGTAACGGCGCGCAACTCTGTGTAATGTGTTCGGTTACCCTTGGTACTTCCTCCAACTCGCCGGCATTTTAGAATGTTTACATTCTTCTGTTTGGGCAGTTTTCGCGTTGCTAGGCTTCCTCTCCCCATCTAACCGCGGTTCGCTCGCAACTGTAATGATGGTGTGTTGGTCCCTCTTTGGCGGGCAAGTAACCTTTTTGTCTCCCCCGTCCTATCTATCCTAAAGCAGCGACACTTTCTTCATCAGAATTGGCGGTTACTACTCCAGCCGCGTGTATGCCTCTCTCGGGGGTGTGGACCGCAGAAAGAATGCGTTTGTGACTGCCACAGTCTTGCCCACGTATGCTCGTGCACTCTCTTCCTCACCTTAAGCTGAAGTCGATGCAGGCTGGTTTTCATCATCATTTTCCTGCTCAACTTTTTCCTTCTTACCGCTGGATCCTCAGGAGCTGTCCCCTTCAGTGCGTTGTTTTTCACACTTGATCTTGTAATCGTCACGAATGCTCGATGCAGCAACGATGCTCTTCATCGTCTTGCTGTGGTTTGGAATCTCTGCGCCCCTTTCGGCTATTGGTGCCTACATCGGATCGCGACAAGGGGTGCGTACCCATCTGCCCGGATATGTTCGGTTGGCTTACAAGATGGATGCAGGGTGTTTCACATCCTGTGAGGGTGAATCAAATCCCTAGGCAGATACCCCCTACGCCTCGCTACCTTCATCCCTGGGTATGTCGCATGACATGTATTGTCTGACCACGTGTAAACATCATGATAGGCATCCACATTGCTTGCTGGTATTCTACCATTCGGTGGGATTGCTTATATCCTATATTTCATTTGCGGCTAAATGTTGATCTTCTGACCCTCTTCCAGGCGCTGCATATGTCGAGCTGTACTTTATCATGTCAAGTCTCTTCGCTTCACGCGCATACTATGCATTTGGTTTCTTGGCGCTCACAGCAGGGGTAGTTGCACTGACAACCGGAACAGTCACAATTCTCTTCACGTACTTCATTTTGTGCGCAGAAGAATACCGGTGTGTCTTGCTCGCAGCTCCTGAGCATCAACATCGTTATTGATGGCTGTCCCACAGTTGGCACTGGCGCGCGTTCATGACCGGAGGAGGGAGCGCATTCTGGATTCTGGTTTATGGTCTGTTTTATTGGGCCTCGCGTCTCTCGCTCGATTCTTTTTCCAACGTTGCGCTATACCTGGGATACTTGCTTCTTATTTGTTTCTTTGACTTCCTTGTCACAGGTGCGTCTTCTCGTAATTCATGATCGTCTCCGTAGCTCATTGCCCTCAGGAACGATCGGATTCCTCGCATCTTATTGGGTTGTGCGTAGACTGTATAGCGCAGTCCGTGTTGACTAGTTTGTTAGACGTAATACCATCCTGTATCTATTGAACAATGATGTCTCCCTTGCTATGGTGTTGGCTGGCCCCTTGGCTCACAGGCTTCATCGTTAGTGAGATTCCTCCGTTGTAGTTGGTGACTGAAAGCAAATAGTTGTAAGAGTCTGATCCGACACTGCCCATCCGGCGTCCATTTGATCCACAGACATGGCCAGCCCTCCTACGAGAGCCTAGTACTTGGACCTGACTTGGACCACTGGCGTGCACACACTCATATCAAGAGCAGAAAATGTGACCAGTGCATCAAAATAAATTACTGAGTACATATATCACACGAGCATTGGAAATATGATACATAGATCCCATCATCTGCTGCCTACAATTGAACTACCAGCACACCTGGGTTGTTTGGATGTACCTCGACGGGGAGTCCGCGCCTGGAAGATTGAATTAATGGCAATTGAGGACGTTTGTCAGGAACACTCACGTCTGCATGTCCTCTTGTATTGCAGGTTTAAGCCGAGGGACGCCTCCATCGGAATGAGTGCCTTGACCTGCCAAAGACGGATCATGATACCAAACTCAAGCTTGTCGCGCAAAGGAAATACACCTACCGACAATTAAATGGATCTCAGAATCACCTCTTCGACGAGCTTCCGTGATAGCTTTCTTAGAATAAGTAATGGCCTCTTTCACGTAGAGACCATGAAGGTCGACTTCATGTGCAGCTTTGTCCTGGAAAAATCCGTGCAGCAAAGGTGCGGCATCCTGTGGTGGCACCTTACCTGGTTGTTCTCTGAGAGCAAATTTTTTAGTCCATTTTCCCCAGCAAAGTATGGATACGAGTTTACCTTTAAATATGATGGCACTCGCTTTAGCGTTGAAATTTTCGATCTCGAGTGCGTGGCGTTTGCCCTCCTCCGAGAGCGCCTTGGCACGGGCGCCCTCATGGCGCTGATAAGCCTCTTTGCTCTGTTGGTAACATTGGGACATCAAGTCGCCTTCTCGTTTGGCCCTGGCTCGAAGGGATGCGGAGACTTCTGATGGAGTGTAATCTCTCTTGGAAGAGTCGACGCTCGCCTGGTGTTGCCGCTCATCGCGTCGGCGAACCGGCGGTTGAGAGGACTCATGCGAGTCGATGATCTCCCAGCGTTGCCGCTCATCGCGTCGGCGAACCGGTGGTTGAGTGGGTTCACGCGATTGAGAGTGACTCGGGGGAGGGTCATCTGGACCGCCCCCGAAGAAGGTCTGATATGCTGCATAAGCAGCGAGAGCACCTGCGACCAGGTATTTGAACATGGAGAAGCAAAAGGGACGACGCACAGGATGTTGCTGTGGGATATCCTCGTAGACGCCGACTCGGGCGGACCACGAGGGCACGCTGCGAAAATGAGGCAGTCTCCATCAATAAAGAGGCGAACAGAGCCTCGCTTCACTGTCCATGCTATTCAAACTACAAGTACGAACATACGAAATGATAGTAAATATCCAAAAAAAAACGTACAAATGCACACGTGAAGGTTCCCGAATGCATATGTAAAACAGTCCAACGAAGAAGTGATTGTCCAGTATCTTAAGGTTCCACAGGTTTCGTGAGAGGGAAGTGGCAATGTGTATCGATCTCTTGTACATGATGAGGTCATCATTTCATTGATTGATGCGTATATTCATGACGGGCATGATGATGGTTCAAGAATAGTAAAGGGCTGGCTCCAATCACCAGAGTCACCCATGACTGAAAAAAAAGCACAAGGTTATTCGTTGCTTCGGATTGGACCCTGTTAGAAAATCGACTTACGCATAACAACCCAGTCGGTAGAGGGCTGGGTATCTACGGGAACAGTCACGCTGACCTCTCCGGCAGTCAAGAGGAAGCCTTGTGCAATGAGAGTGTTTTGATTTGTATTGGTATTACGCAGATAGACCATGCCCTGAGGATTCGTGATATTATAGGGCTGAGAAGAGGTGTTCCAGGTGACGGGGTAAGCGCAACCGGCGACCCAGATGGTGCTGGAGTTCGGAGAGATGATTGGGGGCGCCCACACATCGCGTGTCACTGGCGACATGACAGGGAGCGCAATGGCAAGAGAAAAGAGAGAGGAGATGGAGGCGAGCGGGAAGAAAAACATCTTGATGAGATCGTGACGGAGAAGGGGGGATGAGAAAAGGAAATGGGAGATATCGAGAATTTATAGAGGGGGGGAGGACACCCAGACGGTGAAGTGGGCCCGAATTCAGGTGTGATCGAGCGGGCTTGGTCTGACCGTGTTCGTTCAAAGTTCACCCCACGGAGCCTGCCCGCCACCTCCGTAGCATCACCAACGGCATCCTTCGACCGGGGGTGATCCCGACGATGACCATGTCTTTCCCATAGTCCCCGATGATCGATATGGCCTCTGCGTTAACAGGTAGTCGAGCCATATAGCTGCTCCTTGACGAGGAACTCGATGGATTCATTTACGACGCCATCGTCAAGAGGGACGACTCTGGGGCCGGTCACCTCGATTGTCCGCGAAGGACTGATATACTGCAAAGGCAGCGATAGCACCTACGACCAGGTATAACATGGAGGATAAAAGGCAAGACGCA
Source organism: Boletus fagicola (assembly GCA_038093195.1). Taxonomy (NCBI): domain Eukaryota; kingdom Fungi; phylum Basidiomycota; class Agaricomycetes; order Boletales; family Boletaceae; genus Boletus; species Boletus fagicola. The sequence goes on from JBBPRX010000124.1 coordinate 19,335, forward strand.
CAGGATGTCGTGGCTGAGTTGGACGAGAAGGTAGTCTCACGGCCTGAGAACAAAGAGGGATCGACGGCTTGCCTCATCAGACGGTAGATCTGGTCACCAGACTAACAAAGAGGCGAAAGCTGCTTAGCAAAACTATTCAAACTATATCGAGTACAAACGTGCGAAATGATGGATAGCCAAAAATTGTACAAATGTGAAAAGTCCAACGAAGAAGAGTGATTGTCCAGTATCTCAAGTCATAGAGTTCGTAGGAGACGGAGTATGCGTAGCGATCTCTTGTTCATTATGGGGTCATCAAATTTCAATTACTGCGTATATTCATGACGGGCATGATGATGGTGGGAGGATAGTAAAGGGCGCGCTCCAATCACCAGAGTCACCCATGACTGAAAAAAATGCGCCAGGTTATTCGTTGCCTCGGATGGGACGCTGTTGGAAAATCGACTTACGAACAACAATCCAGTCATCGAAGGACTGGGTATCTGCTGGAACAGTCACACTGACCTCTCCGTCAGTCAAGAGGAAGCCTTGTGCGATGGGAGATGCCTGAGTTGCACCGTTATGGCGCAGATAAATCATGCCCTGGGGATTCGTGATCTGAGAGGGCTGAGAAGAGGTGCTCCAGGTGACGGGGTAAGTGCAACCGGCGATCCAGACGGCGCTGGAGTTCGGAGAGATGATTGGGGGCGCCCACACATCGCGTGTCACTGCGACAGGGAGTGCAGAGACAAGAGACAAGAAAGAGCATATGGAAGCAAGGAGGAAGAAGAACATCATGATGGTCGTGACGAAGTCGGAAGGAGGGGGGAATGAGGAAAGGAAATGGGAAATGACGAGAGTTTTATAGAGGGGGGGAGCACAGCCGAACCGTGCAGCTGGACCCGCAGCCAAGTGACACTGACAGATCGGGTTCCAGGGTCCACACAAAATCCACCCGAAGTTTCAACCGGCCCTACCCTACCGCCGCAGCCATCTCCGGAGCATCGCAAATGGCGTCCCTCAAACGGAAAAGATCCATCGACGGCGACAGTGACCGTGCATTTTCCATAGTCCCGGACGATGACATCGACATAGCCTCTGCGTTGACGGGTCATCGAGTCACACAGCTTTCCCTCGACGAGGAGTCCGACGAGGAACTCGATGAATTTATTCACGACGCCATCGCCAAGAGGAACGTCAAGGGTGGGACACATTTGCTCAAGAAAATAAAGAGCAAAGGAAACGGAAAGGGCGATGTCGGCGGGGGCAGTTTCCAAAGCATGGGTCGGTACTACACCCCTGCGTCATGCATCCTCTCTCACACATGCCAGGTCTCCATCCCCTCTTGCTTCGTGCACTGACCCTTCAGGGATATCGTACTCCAACCCCGATCCAGCGCGCAACTATCCCTTCCCTTCTTGCCACTCCCCCACGCGATCTTGTGGGCATGGCTCGCACGGGTTCAGGAAAGACCCTCGCATACATGATCCCCCTGATACAACGTCTCGGTGGCCGTCATGCCCATGCCTTCGGCGCACGCGCAATCGTCCTCGTACCAGCAAGGGAACTCGCCCTCCAGGTCGTCAAAGTCGGCAAAAGCCTCGTCAAAGGCTGGAAAAGTGAGGCGGTGCCCCACGCCGGTGACGGCCACGACGACGACGACAACAATTCTAAAATGGGACCGGGGGAGTGCCTCCGGTGGGGTCTGATCGTTGGTGGTGAAAGCATGGACGAACAATTCGAGATGATCAGCGGAAACCCGGATGTGTCAGTTGATCCTTTCCGAATCCCATATTCTGCATCTAACATTTACCCGGATAAAGAATCATTGCAACTCCTGGTCGTCTTCTCCACCTCATCGTCGAGATGTCCCTCTCGCTTGCTTCAGTTCAATACGTCGTCTTCGATGAGGCCGATCGTCTTTTCGAGCTCGGGTTTTCTGCCGCCTTGTCCGAGATTCTCGCCCGCCTTCCTTCGTCACGTCAAACCCTCTTATTCTCTGCCACTCTCCCGAAAACCCTCGTCGAGTTCGCAAAGGCTGGCTTGCGAGATCCAAAACTCGTCCGGCTTGATGCAGAATCCAAAATAAGTACTGACCTCCGGATGGCCTTCTTTTCCGTGAAGCAATCTGAAAAAGATGCCTGTTTGCTCTCACTCCTGAGGGACGTTATCAAAGTTCCATTTACCAGTAATGAACGATCCGAAGCCGATGGCCTCAGCAGGGACTCGAAGAGTAAAGGCAAAGCAAAGGTAAAATACACTACCCACACGGCAGCCCATCAGACTCTTGTGTTCGCAGCCACGAAGCATCACGTCGAGTACCTCTCGGCGCTTCTCACCGCTGCAGGCTACGCCGTCTCTGCTCTCTACGGGTCTCTTGTGCAATCTACGCGGACTTTTCAAATGTCCCAATTTTTAGCAGGCAAGACCCAAATTCTGGTCGTCACAGACGTCGCCGCGCGTGGTCTCGATATCCCGATCCTCGAGCACGTCATCAACTATGACTTCCCTGTCGGTGCGAGAATATTTGTTCATCGTGTGGGAAGAACAGCGCGTGCAGGGAGAAAGGGGTGGGCATGGAGTTTTGTTACGCACAGTGAGGCCGCGTATCTATGTGATCTACAACTCTTCCTCGCACGACCATTACTCGGCGTCGCCGCTCACCCACCGTCCGCCCGAGCCTCGGAGGAGCCGTACACACAATCACTCATACTCGGTCCTTTTCCGCGGGACGGTGTTGATGCCGAGGTCGAATACATCCGCACGCTACATGCAGCACACCACAGTTTACCCAGCCTTCGTGGCGTCATGGATCGTGGTCAATCGATGTATGAGCGAAGCCGAGGGAAAGCGAGCGCTGCGAGCTATAAACGGGCCAAGGAAATGGCAAAGTCGGGCGATGGGTGGGCTGGAGATGCCCAAGGGGTACATCCAGTATTGTCACTCATGCGGCAAGCAAAGACGGAAGAGGGTGAGGTCATCCCTTCAGCTGACGAGGAGAAAGAGAGGGAAGATAAAAGGCTCGCGATGGTTCGGGCTGTGAGTGCGTTCAAGCCTGCAGAAACCGTCTTCGAACTTGGGACGCGAGGTAAAGCGGGAACCGCGAATGCCGCGTTGATGAAGGAACGCAGGAAAGCGCTGGCAAAAGCGGTAGAGAGAACCGTGGCACCGGCATCTTCATCCGGAGCTCCTCAAGCCGCTGGAGCAGGGAATGAAGACACATTACCGCAGGGCGGTGTCGATATGGAGATGGCCGATGAAGAGGACATTGCGGTACGCATGGCTCATTATGTAATTAACGGCTCGGGCTCACAGATTCCGTAGGCTGTGTTCGAAACTTCGAACAAAAAAAAAGGGAAAGATAACTATCGCGACGAGGAGTTCTACATGTCACACTATCACAAGGATGCCAACACCGAAAAGGGGTATGTCTCCTTGCGCCCCACGCATATTACCTACTGAGTTGGGAAATTACCAGATACTCGCTTACTGACGGGGCTTCTTCGTTTGCCGCACAAGCTCATGGGGTCACGTTTGATATCGCAGGCGATGTCACAGTAGCCGAGAGACAGCGACGCAGCAAAATGATGTGGGACAAAAAGAAGAAGAAATTCATTCAAGGGGATGGCAGTGGCGCAGATAACATCAAACTCGTGCGAACGGAGAACGGAACACGGCTTCCTGCGACCTACCGGAGTGGCCGCTTTGATGAGTGGAAGAAGAAAGCGAAAGTGACTATTCCAAAGATTGGAGAGCGGGAAGCAGAGCAACCCCCTTCTGTACGTGGCGGAAGGCGATGGAAACACAACAAGGTCTCTGAGGCGAAGCCGCTTGACAAACGTTCCAAGGACTACGAACGGAAATTGAGGCAGCTCAGGAAGAAGGAACAGAGCGCAACTGGTGGAGAGAGCGAGGGTTCCCAAGCGCGGCCGGCCAAAAACACTGGAAAACCGTCGAAGAACAGCGGTAAACGATCCGGAGCAAAGTCCCTTCGGCGTGTCAAGAGTGAAATCAAGACAGTCGATCAGATCCACAAAACTCGTAAAATTGTGGAGAAGAGACGGGCGAAGAATGCCCGGCCAAGCCGAAAAAGTAAAAGATAGTACACATTATTTGTCTACTCGCCAATGTTGCCATTAACCATCCCCTTGGTCACTGATCCAATGTCCGAATACTCCCACTTCACACCGGGTCCAGGTATCACGGGTACATCTTCACCTTGGAGTAAGTCGACACCAACACTTCTTAGGGCATTGATGCACCACTCAGGGTATCCCTGGTCACCAAAATAATTCTTGAAGAACATCCGAAGGTATTCGGGGAATCTTCCTTCCACGATCGCATCTCGGGCCCCGCCCATTATCTGTGCCTGGAACACCAAGTTGTGTTGCGTCAGTGCTGTGAGTAGGACGTCAGAATGAAGCGGTAATTAGAGGCGAAGCCAAGATACCGTGCGCTCCTGCGGTCTCGATCGTGACAATGTGATGCAGCATCGCACGAGGCGTCCCAGCCGCACATGTCGGGCAGGGGCAGTTG
>JBBPRX010000125.1:0-23822 GCA_038093195.1 Boletus fagicola
CGAGACCGCCTCACCCAAGCCTGCTTCGGTGCCGATGATGGTGTCACGCCAAGTGCCGGCATGGGGATCCCAAGGGTCACATATTTCCAGCGCGGTGAGAGAGTCGCCCAACTTGGATTTCCGCACCGAGAATTCGGGACCGAAATCGTCCTCGATGCTTGACCGCGATTTGCTCCTCGTGCTTCGGTACGCTCCGTACTCTAATATTTGATCCGATCCTTCTCTTACTCGCCCGAGAGGAAACGGACCCCGCCATCGTCTCCGTGCAAAAAAGTATCGCAATGCGAAAAGTGCCAGACAGAGCGCGAAGAAGCCAGCCAGTCCGATGAGAATTTTGACGCCGATCGAAAGCTGTGATCCGTCACCCTGAGAACTTACGGTTTGCTGAGCAGATCCGCTGCCCAAGGGTTGTTTCAACACGCGAACCTGGTCGAACTCCTCCATGGCTTGAGTGGTGTTCGTCAGACCGAGTAAACCGAGCGTTGGATGCGTTCCAAACTGAACGGAGTTGTTGAAATTCCCAGCGGCGTCGGGTTGTTCGTATGCCATGACGGTATAGACGTTCCGCATGAAGGGAACTCCGAGAATCATATCACCTATGTCGGAGGTCGCCGTGAGTTGCGAAGGATCAGTCTGTATGAGACCCATGCAATACTGCGAGCTTGATTGTCCGGCTGGCTCCGTAGTCAGGTCGAGAGGATGCAGCGGAAGTTCGTTTTGGCCATCCAGGGTGATGGTCATGTTGAGTGGGGTTGCACATGGGACGTAATCTGCGGGTGGTGGTGTGAATAACTTGTCAAGTCATGAAACAAAACTGCCACACAATTTCCGTCAGAGGCAGGGTCGATACCCAATGCTCCGTAAATTCCATTGGCCAGCACAGGTGTTGTAATTATCAAGGGCGAACCTGAATCCAGGAGGGCGGTTGGTTCGGATGTGCCGGCTAGTGACTGTAGCACGACGGGATGCGCTTGACCATTGACATAGACTGTGATCGCGCGAACTGTAGTCTTCCAGAAAAGCGTACCGACGTTCTCGCTGACAAGGGATGAATAACGAATGTATGAAGGATCAGGGACGATTTCGGGAGGGTGGCGGCCGATGCCGAGAAGGGAAGGTATTTGGCTGGATCCTGGACGAGCGAGGGCAAGGGAGAAGAAAGGCTGAGAAGGCGCATCGGCAGCCGGCGTGAGGGAGAAGAGATTGGAGGAAATGGCCGCTCCATCCGGAGCGTTACCCGTGCTCGCGGGTATGGCTTGCTGAATCAAAGAATCCAAAGGGAGGGCGAGACCGAGAACACCATCAAAATTATATGATAATGGCTCGTTATTGACAGTCGTTGCAGCAGCTGCTTAACTTGTGAGTTGAATAGTTAGAGGAAACACAATGAACTAGCTGACCTAGTGCTTGATTTGGAATGACGTAGCTTCCAATCTGTACTTGGTCCCATACAATGGGGCCCTCGACAGTGCCGGCAAGGTATTGCATCGTAAAGGTGGCATCTGTTGATTGTGAGGAACTTGGATCATACAGACGCCCACCCGTCGCCGAGCATATGGGTGACGAGCATGATTTGGATGCAATCCACTGAAAAACTAAGTTCAGGAAGACTAAGAGTACAGAAGAAGAAATGTCTCACCAGATCAGAAGAGCCTGTATCGACCTGCAAGGAGAGATTCTGTTGAGAAGATCCCACTTGTACTGGGACAGTGTATGTTCTGCGGATGGATGGGTGGAGTAAGTGGCATGTGTTTTCTCCAAAAAAGGAGAGAAACAAGAATAAGACATATAACCGTATCAGTGATATGATGATTTGGGGGAAATAAGAAATGGTCCGTGTCAAGAAAGATGTTAAACTTGGACGTACACAGCATAGGAACTCGTTGAAACCATGTCCATGCTCAACAAGATCCCAGAATCTCCGCCATTTCCTTCGGCTGATGATGTTCGTTCTTTGTTTTTCCTCCTGGCACGGGCGTCAGGAAGAATCATCATAAGAACCTCGAGCTTTGACAACAGGAAGGGGAAAATGGGGAGGACTCTTGGCAGGAATCGAAGTGGTTGCAAGGGGGTCTAGGGCCGGGATCCAATACAGCTTAAGGGTGTGAACGGTGTGGTATCACCGTGTGTGAGATTCAGGCAACGTAGTCAGTGACCGTGGGCAGCAGGGGACTCATTGACAAGGTCAACGGATAGGAAACCGGTCAACAAAAAAACAAGGAACGACGGGATAGCTTGTGAAAAAGTGTACGTGCGAGGGCTTGGAGAAGGAAAAAGGAACAAGAAAAAGCCAAGCGACAGAAAGGGGTACGGCACTCGAACTTTGCTCGGTGCCAGGGACGACGCCGCATTGACATGTGTCATTGGACTTTGTCACTTTGCGTGAGGGTTGACGTTATTTCACTAGACGCTGTGCTCCGAGTCGAGCTTTGTGAGTAAGATCAGCTCTGAGTGCTTCGATTTTACCGAGAAGCACGTCTGGCCGTCCCGTCCATTGATTTCAGGGTTTGGACGGCTGCCGGTTTTGATCGAGCCACACCTACTTACATATATCCGTGAGACTCGAGAGCCACTTTGATCCGAGACGGCCAAGACGTGCTTCAAGGCAGCTTATCAGAACAATCACAGTAGTAAGTTCCAAGCTCAGTGTACAACTCAGAGGCAGATTACCTACACTTACAGCTTTGGCCGCATCCCGAGTCAGGGAGGGGTGTATTTCAGACGTCCGACTCAGATCAAGTGCACGGTTCCGTGACGGATGAACCGACTCTCCTCTATGGCCAGGGGACAGTCCAGAACTCGTCATTCCAACAACAGCAGCAGGGGTAATACAGCCAAGCCTCCACTCACCCACTGCAAGTACCACCACTCTCTGCTGTTTCTTCCGCTAATTAGAACCTCCTTGAAAGTCCTATCACTTCCGATTGTCAGTTTCAGGTTGTTGCTGCTGTCGTCGTCTCTGAACCACCATTAGGGTCGTCATGTATCACTTCAAAAATCCGTATCTTCCTTTACGAGCGGACTGTTGGAAACGACAGCAGGCGTTCCCGGTCTCGATCAGACGATCGTGATTTCTCCACGCCGGCTACATCTGACGCTGGGAGTGATGTCACTCGAAGACTCCGGGGACTCTAGCAACGCCTTTGAAAGTCAAGCAGTTAATTCAAGGAAGACCCTCTCGGAAGCGCTTTCACTTCTGTCCTCACTCCGACCACAGGTCTCAGAGCTCCTATGTGGCGCTCGTCTTAAAGTCCCGCTTGAAATGATGCACATCATGCCACCAGATGGCGGGGATCCAGACAAGGCACATGTCCTTTGGTTTGGACCCTCGCTTGAGAATGAAGACGCACAACGGCTACGGGAAGTCGGCGGTGAATGGTGGTGTTGCAGGGATTTCTTTTGTTTCGCTGATATGATTTGCTAGAGATGGTGAACAGGACGTTTAAAGAAGCAGGTTTCATCACCGACCGTCGCCCCCTCAAGGTTCGTATCGTGTTCTATTTCTTTCCTGCCACAGCGTGACAGATGAACGCTTTCCATCAGCTACACTGCACGATCCTCAATACAACCTATCGCCGACCCAGGGCAAGGGGACTGCGACAGCCATTCTCGTACAGGTCTCTGCTTGCGTCGCCTGCTGCACAGGCTTTCCTCTCGGATCCACGAGCAGAGCCGAACTTGCGCCAGCCTGTGAAAGTGGATTTCGGAACATGGCATGTGGACGAAATCCAGATATGTAAGATGGGTAGCTATGGGCCCGAGGGTGAGTATGAAAGCTGTGGAGGGCTCCTGCTCGGCAGGCCACAACGCTAGTATACGGTTCTATTCGCATGTAGTTCGCTAGGAGAACCCAAGAATCTCAGTGAGGCGGCGTAGTAGGCTGTACGGCATCGGCGGCACAGGTGTGGCACACACAGCCTACCCGAAGCGTGACGGATTGAAAGAGCGATTAAAAGACCGCCTTGTATCGTCGTGCGACTTCTTGTCTCGCTCAACACCATCACCTCCAACAGCGCCCGCTCTACGAACAACGTTCTACTTTCTACGTTCACATAATGTCCGAAATCAGGAGGAAGCTTGTCATCGTCGGTGATGGTGCTTGTGGAAAGGTCGGTCTCTTGCTTCATCCGTCGTCAACATTCGTTCTGATTTCCCCACTAGACTTGTCTGTTGATAGTTTTCTCCAAAGGAACGTTCCCTGAGGTATTTCCCTCTGCTTCCCTTTTCTTCATCGCGTTCTGACTTGTTTCCTCTGTTTTTTAGGTCTACGTTCCCACCGTCTTCGAGAACTACGTGGCGGATGTCGAAGTTGACGGCAAGCATGTTGAGTTGGCCCTATGGGATACTGCCGGCCAAGAAGACTATGACCGGCTTCGGCCTCTCAGCTACCCCGACTCTCATGTCATTCTAATCTGCTTTGCTGTTGACTCTCCAGACTCGTTGGACAACGTACAGGAAAAGGTCTGTTGCGTCTCCTAAACCCCCTTTTCATCCCTTTTAAATGCACCTCCTATTGCAGTGGATCTCCGAAGTCATGCACTTCTGCGCCGGTCTGCCTATCATCCTTGTTGGTTGCAAGAAGGACCTTCGACGTGATCCCAGGGTAATCGAGGAGCTCAGGAAGACGAGCCAGCGTCCTGTCACCCCGGAGGAGGTGAACCTTCATGGCTATAATTCACTCTTTCATTTGTTTACCTGATGATATGCTATAGGGTATGGCTGTGGCCAACAAGATTGGGGCGAAGCACTACCTTGAGTGCTCAGCACGAACAGGAGAGGGTGTGCGCGAGGTCTTCCAGTACGCCACTCGGGCTGCACTTCTCAGTCGGCCCAAGAACAACAAGAAACACCACTGCGTGGTCTTGTAGACTACTCACTAGGACGCCTTATCACTTTATCCTAAACGCCGATGTTGTTTCGCCTCCCTCTCGCTACCTGTCTCCTCTACTTTCCTTGTCCAGAGTCCATACCCTTCACGACTAGTGTTCTGCAATCTTCATGATCTGACCTCTTTTTATTTCATGGTTGTGGATTTCGTCCTTTTCACTCGCTATCGTCCACCGCGTCAATAACCTCGATGTGGGTCGCAGTTTGAGGTGTTTGACCGCTGTGTGGTACTGTTTGAGGTGTTTGCCGGTTGCCATCGTGCAGGGCGTGGAAGTATTCCGCAGCAGCCAATTCATCCCAGATACGTGAATATTAATGTTGATTTCGGATAGGCTTGCACGTCTTGCATCATATAGCTCGTCAAGGAATGCAAATTGGTTGCAAGAGAACAAGAATTCGAATCTGAAACTCGACATTACTGGATCGCATTGGGCGAAGCTCTTTCGAATTGGCCTGCGCTCGCCAATATCGATAATCGCCACGCAACATGACACACCAGCTCCGTGTTTCAACATTGTAGATACAATATAAAAACGGAACAAGCCATTACTTACTCGACTGGTTCAAATGTGTATCATGGACCGCCATACAGATTGAAGGTCCGACCACCTCCCTTGCTAGCGACGCTGACGAATTCGCGCAGTCGTACGCCCACCCGTGATGGCAACCACGAAGCGGCAAGGGTATCTGTCCAAGCAGCTTCTTTACACAGCTTTGGAATGTACGTTGCCTTCCGGTTCGGTGGACGTCGACGCATGGGTCACCGGACTAGGAGGAAGCCGGGAGCGACGAGGAAGGGTGTTTGAATTATGAGAATAGCTCGGTTTGCCGCGTCATGGCGCTTTGAGTTCCTGCCGAAGAGCCTCGGCGGGCTGCGCCCACTGCACTCATCACGCTCCCAGAGATCCAGCCCCATGGGTTCGGCTTGGCACTGGTTTTGTTATGGGATGGTGTGCGCTTGTACTATGTCTCTTTTTTCATTCGGGAGATGGTGATGAGTCAGTTTTGTCCTGGTACGCGCACGTCCCGTACGTGACCCGATTTTCCATTTGTAGTTCCCCGGAACTTGGGGGAAGAGACCTGTCGAAGTATGCCTTCCGTTCCTTTGATAAATGATCAGTGCCTGACATACTGTGGGGTAACACTATGTGCGACGCGCATGATGGAATATTATTAGAGATGAGTCGATGGCACGAGAAAAGGTCAGGTGGCCAAGCCAGGGGTTGGCCTCGCGTTGGTGCCTTGATCGTCCTGGGGCTGCCGAGCTCGATTGTTCGTGTACTTTGTGTGCTAAAAGGTACACATTAGGTTATACACTGCGTCGAGCTGAGATACGTTGACGATGAACGTCCCTTCAGTGAAACGAATTGTGCCCTGCGTCAGGGGCCCATCAACACTCTAAACATTTGGGGGTGAGTAAGCTTTCTAGGTGTCGCAATGCTCGGAAATGAAGAACTGATTCGGCCCATATGGGGCAAACTGTATCGGAAGAGTATCGCATCTCGCGAGTCGTGGCGATTCATAGTCAAGTGAAGCGTCTCTTGGACTTTGTTGGGGCCACAACTAGGACTGTAAGCAGTCCCAGTGGGTGGGACGTATAAGCGTTCAGATTCATCGCTGGTCTGGCTCCCACCGAGAATCCTGCAAGGATGGACCGAAAAGGCTCCCGTTTATGACGTGGCCTTGTCCGCGGTTTCCGGAGGGGAATCGCGTGCCAAGTTGAACCTTCCTCCCCCCCTTGATCTGCGTATAAAAGTTACAGGAAGTCCGGCAGAAAGTGACCTTCATTTGCCCTGGTGCCGACATTTAAGTAACATTCATTTCCAAATTCGCTGGCGATTTCATAGTCAAGTGAACCATCTCTTGTTGGACTTTGTTAAGGTCAGAATTGGGAGTGTAATCCGTTGATGGGGACGTGTAAGCGTCCATATTAGCATTCATCGCTGGTCTGGATCCCACCGATGCATCCTCCCAGCGTGGACCGAAATGGCTCCCGTTTAGCTGATGGGCCTTGTCCGCGATTTCCGGGGGGAAATCGCTTGCCAAGATGAACCTTTCTTCCCCCTTGATCTGCGTATGCACAGGAAAGCAGGCGGAAAGGGTCATTCACACATCTTCATTTCCCCTGGTACCGAAATTTAGCATTCATTTCCGTGAGTTCGGAAGGCACGGGGATTAGATGAGGGCGCGTGACCGCGCTGACGTCGGGGACTGAATGAAATGGCTTGTGTCGAGAACAAAAAATTGGGCTTGTGAAATCTATATATTCATATTGACATGTTTCTACAAACGCGTGTAGTTCATAATTTACCGTATAGGCAACCTGTCTAGCGTTGCAAGAGCTGCACATTTCCAAATGACCACGTGTCCCTTTGAGAGAGAGAGCTTCGATACCAGAAAAGCATAGTACTACCATCGATGACGGAAAATAAGTGGGTAAATTGAACGCAAATTCAAGCGGGTTCGGTCCGAGCATGAGGCGGTCAAGGAGGCTTCAAGGACACCAAAAATATTGTCGATTTCGAGGGATGGGAACTTGACGACGGTGTACAATTAACAGGTACATTCTCGCGGTATCCGGAGATATCGATGGTGCAGTGCCGCGTGACTCAGCAAGACTCACTTCTGGGCGTAGAAATGGTTGTCGATCTCTGGGATGATGGGTTTGTGACCTGGTGCCGCGTGCGTACGTACACGCCCAGTATGTTTGACTTGGTGCTCAGGGCTTGCGATAGCGCTTGGACGTACCTTGCTCAAACGTGATAGTGATGCCACCATACGGAACCGTTGACGGGACCTCATGGATTTGGCTTGAAGGGGCGAAAAAGTGGTCGAACAATGCCGAGCGCGCGGTCGCAAAAACTCACGGTTAGCTAATGAAATGACATAAACGGGGCCCAAAGTCGAGGCCGCATGGAAGGGGGGGGGAATGATTAATGTTTTCAGGGGAAAATGGTCCAGGACTGGCTAGATAGCAGTCACCCAAGGTCAAGTCTAGAGCGTCTTGACACAGCAAAAGACACAGCCCAACCCCCAGGTCCATATTCCGAAATAGGCAAGGGAGCACTCCACCCCACACTATGATCGACTATTTGAGCGGGCACCTCAAATCCCCTCCATGTCTCTCCTAACATCACACGCGCATCTCTTGTCTCGAGCGCATCTTCCCGCTTTCTCATTTAATTTTGATCCCCCCCGGATGGTCATTGTGCCATAAAATCTGGCCATTCGGATATCGACTTGACACCATTGAACACCATCTACACCGTCCTTGAAGATGATTCGTTTCGAGGGCATGACACAGGAGGTCATGGAGGCCATGTGCACTCCGATGCACAAAATCCTACCTACCCATTATCCAAATTCGACGTCTCCGACCATCCACTCCGTCAACCAAACATTGTCGAACATACCATCTGGATCCCTTTTTCTAGGATCCATATCCGCAACCATGGACCGCGAGCTACTCAAAATTCATCACATCACACACGTTGTCCAGGTCCTTGATGCGCCATGGATCCCGATATCAGAGAAAGATGGTTTTCGATGTTTCAGGATAGAGATTCTCGACAAGCCCACCGCTGATCTAAAGCCTCATCTCGAAGGAGCATGCCAATACATCGCCAGCGCGCTCGCCAGTGGCGGGAATGTTCTCGTTCATTGCCAGCAGGTGCGTTCCCCAGAGACACCGATGGACCACAAGTACTGAGACGGTGACTCGGATAGGGTATCTCCCGATCACCTGCCATCGTCATTGCTTACCTCATCCATAATCTCGGAATGTCATACGATCAGGCCCATGCGCTCGTCAAACGTCATAGGCCCTGTATCAATCCCAACCCCGGATTTGTGGCGGCGCTCCGCGCCTGGGAAAGCAAGTGGCGCTCTACGGCCCCACCAGCTCCCCCGCAATTTCGACGCGCTAACACGTCCTACGTTTCAATGGGCAATGGGAACGTCGCCACCGAGGGCGATGCGATCATTTCACACCCACAGTTCGCCAGGGGCATGAGCTATACTGGATCCTGATTTAGGAGTCTTATCCACCCGGACACTGACAACAGCCACGCGGCATCTCGGCATGGCTCCATCGTATCATGTCGACTTCCATTCCCAAGTGGTATGCTTTTGTAGTACATACACGTTCCACGGAGCACGCGCACATCGTGTATACCCTCGGCAGACAAACAAGCAGGAAGTATTTGTTCTTTCAATTCCCACTCATCTTTTTTTTTCCCCTCTGTCTCCGTCTTCCTTCATCACTTTACTTTATGCGTCGCTTTTGGTTTTCGGAATTTTTTTGGGGCCCGGGCAGCATACATTAAGCATACCTATGAGCTTTCATTGCTTACATGTTGGTTTTGGACAGAGCATAGGTTGACGAGCGTGTACGATTTATCCAATTATTTATATCTACGCCGTGGGACTGTCCGCGAGCCTGTAAGCTCATCAAAGTGACTGGGAATATTCTGCCGTTAAATTAGTGCCATGTTCTCAATGCTCGACACGACAATGCGCAGAAGTGCACCACGACATTAACAACATGTTCCCATATTCAATTATAACACTGCAGATCTGCCTAATGAAACTCCCAGTTATGGTGATTCCTGCTCGTAATAAGCGGATCAACTCTATTAGTATAAATCCTGATTCGACGACCCTATCCACAGGATTGCCAATTCACTGTCGAGTTCGTGTTGGGACTACCGCCAAGACTGTAGCCTTGACAAAACCAGAATTCTTCAAGGACTTGCCTTTACATAAAGTCCTTGGCGAGGTCAACGGTCAACCTTGACCAGCGCTGTCTCGTCACGAGTTGCGCAAACTATCAAATTTTCGAAGACGAGTCAACTTGGACATCATTACACAGTACGGTAAGATAATCACAATCATGACAATAGTGTCAGGATCTCGCCCTCATCACGTCCCGCACCACATCCCAGCGAGCAGTTCACAGAGTCCCACGGGGTTATCACAGCATAACAACTCGGAAGCATACACCGGCTTACAGCACACGTACTGCCTAACAGAGGGGGCAACGCCATATAAGATAATAAATAAGGATTAAGAAAAAAAAACATGTCGATAGATAATCCTCAGGCCTCTGGGCCGACGGGACTCCATCAATAAACAACGAACAACCTATCGGTGTCCACGAAGAATGACGAATGCAGAAACGTCGACGTACACGGGGATTACGCATCTGCTAGGAAATCAAGAGAATGTTTCGAAACATAGCTTTTAAACCGACGTCTCGACTTGTGGTGTCACGCTCTTTTGTATGGGGGCAAATTGGATGGGAGTCATCGAATATGTGACGACATCCCCCTGATTGTGGGGTGCATCTCGTAGGTTGAACAGAATCCGCGAGGCAACGACGCCGTGCAAAACACCTTGGAAGCTATCCACCATCCAGTTGTGATCCTCGAGGGATTGTCAAGTAGCTGACTCGAAAGCTTACGTTGTAAGTAGACCATTCCAGCCATCCTGGAGCTGGTACAATCACGTCAGTTTTTTGTCAGAAATGAGGCTAGCACGAAGTGCCCGACTGACTGGCAAGACAAAGAATGTGACATTGACAATCGACGTCACTGGTGATGTCCATTTCCACGATTGATAAGCAACACCTTCACCTTGGGAGGGAGTCACGCACGGAAGATCGACAAAGTATAGATCATATTGCCCTGAGTGACGGCAGTTACGAACGTTCCCTGGGTCCGAAAACCAGAGTGACGCGATGAATACCCATGCAGGACGGTGAGGGCGAGCACGACTGACGGTGCAAGATTTGTGGTGACTACAAACACCTCCCTGTATTCAGCACTCACCAAGCTCAAAGAATGCAGAACTCGAAAACATTCCGACCGTGACCCGACTGAGGGCAGTTGCCAAGGCAGTCGTAACGGGCGAGGATGTTTCCGCACAGATCGCTTTGAACTTGAGGGAAGTTGATATTACAGAGCAGATGAACATCGTGATGCCGACAATCTACAAACGGAGTAGATAGGTTGCACGTGTCAGCGCTACTTCAATACGAAACCCTTTGACGACTTACGCCATAGATGACGATAAGAGACTGACAGATGACTCGTTTACGACTCCACAAGGCCATGGTTCGGATCAAGAGCAGTCCTTCGGTATAACCGTGAGTGACACGTCGTCTCCTTCGACAAAGCGTCTAGAGACTAGCATACCCTCGGCGGCGAACATGCCCAAGAACAAGATCACTGGCAGCGACGAGTCTTGGTCATTTTTATCACCGCGAAATCGAGTATACTCACTTTCCGCAACTCTGTAGAGAGCGACGCACTACTATACGTGAGTACTTGGGCTAATGATAAAGTGAAAGACCTACCGTTGCCTCCGTGCGTGTCGGCACTAACACGTCTGCAGGACATGTCAGAACCCCTGATCCTCGAAAAAGAGTGGAAGTGAACACACTGTAGATCACACACAACGAGCCTATCATCGGGAAGAATCGCGTAGGAATGTACAGCACGTGGGTGATACCCCAACCTGCTTTGTTGGTCATCAGGCGTACCTTTGACGCGGAGCGTGTGAGGGTGACGTGGGCCTATCAGAAGGGCTCGCGATCTGCGTACCTCTTGATCAAATGTGAGGAGGTAATCTAACATCTGTGCTATCCATGGGAACCTCTGGTACAGTCAACGAAAAGGTGCGCGTACCCATATCGATATCGGGGCGACTTGCAAAGCATACAGAAGTTTGAACACGGGATAAAGAACATGGTCGTCGCACCATACCTCTGCAATACTGGACGAAGATGAGTACAACCGGGGGATCTCTTTGACTGCACGACATACCTTGATTGTCTGCTGCTGAGTGAGCCACTGGATGTATGCAGGGGAAAGCGTAGCCATGATGCCGAGGAACCACCATGGCACGAGCTCGGCTGAGGTGAACTATATACTGTACCATGCTTAATACAGTTGTGGCACCAATCCTTACTTGGATAAAATAGTGCTCCATATGCGATGATCTCTTACATGTAAGTCAAACCATGCCGGCTAACTGTTCACGGAAGGCAGCTTCAAATGAACACCTTGCCTCAGGACCTAAAGCGGCTGAAAGAGCCGCCTTAGTTGCTTCACAGATGGAAACGGTCAAGTCATCATTCACCTCAGTTATTCATGAACCATGATCGTGTCAGAAATCTTACCATGCGAGCAAAATTGTATTGGACGAGTCTTGGAGTCGGAGGCAAAAGAACTTGATACACTTGATGGGCGCTGCAGCATGCTTGGCAAATATATCGTCACCGTTACATAACCGCAGAAACAAGCGATGGCAGGTCGACGGATCATCGATCAATTCTGATTATTTGCACCGCCTCGTTCGAGCGGAGATTTCCCGCTCTTTCGTGGTTGGTTGATCTGCTTTTTAAACAACACGACTAACTTCAGCCTAACCCTCAGTTGTGTCATGGTCGGAAGGCTTTCGAGTGCTGCCTTTTTTGAGCTTGGTATGTAAGTGCTGAGCGCTGATTGCTGCGACGTGTTTGCAGTCACCACAGCCTCTCGCACTGCCACTGGAGTCGAGTCGTCGGCTCAGCAGGTCGGAGTAAGCGTTGTTTCGAGACTTTACTCGGTTCCTGCAGGGTGCGTAGTCCAGTGCACACGGATATTTCTGCATCCGTCGTTCTTCCTGGACATCATTGACAGTGTGTTGCTCGTATGAGTCCTCATGTATCGTCGCGGTCCCGTCGAGCAATATCGGCCTGAGGCTTGAGGGTCGTGATTGAAATGATTGTCATGATTATCTTACTGTACATCCAAAGGCAACCAATACTTCTCAGTACTCACACAATGTCCTCGTCGACGCGAGTCATGCTGATGTGACTCATGCGAACCCCTTGGCCGAACCTGATCGTCGTTAGTGTAATGGCTTCGTCTCGCTGACCACTTGCATCCTTCAACCCGAACAAGATGCGAGATGCCAGCACGCTGTGTAGTACCATCTGCATTCTGATTTGTAATTAGAACCCGACTTTAGATCTTTTCGACTGTCCGCTTACTGGTCGAGGGATTCATTCCGTCCGCCAATATGCTGCTCAAAAAAAAACCTCAGCCTCTACGGCCAAATGGGAAAGGGAAAGATCACAGACCACGAAGGCCTCCACGAATATATTGCTAATTGTCAGTGCTGAAAGGCGTGATCAATAAGCGAAAAAAGGAGAGACGGGGGATATAGTACGACGTACACAAGAGCGCGAGAGTATACATCAAGTTGCCTGCCCACAACGACGTGAAAACTCTGGATGCATTGGAGCCTCGTGAAAGCTGAAATGCGCGGTACGCCGTCACGGCACACACCACTGGGAGTGAAGACCATCAATAAATCATCATGGCGCCATAAATCACCGTGGCGCCGATCGCTTAGCTTGGAGGGAGAAAAAGAAGCAGAAAAAAAAACCCTACCGAATTCGAAGAGAGCGACACCACTGATGCCAACGATGTCGTAGTCCTCGTCCAGTGACAGACAGTCAATCACGACCACACTGTACAAATTTGGATTAGCGGCTGAGGAAGGAAAGAGTGAGTGAGTGAACATCGTCAGTAGTTAACTCTTGTCGAAATGTGCAAACACGCACCGAGTCCCGCGCCGGCTGCGGAGATCACGAAGAGGGTGACGATGTAGGCCACCAGCGCCTAGTCACGTACGAGTCAGCAAGGAACTCAGACAAGTTGGGCCAAACCACTCACAAAGAATGCGGTCATCAAGAATATCTGCATGCACCGACAGTCATGCCATAGCGCTGTCGTGCGGATACATAGGAGTCCTTTTGACAGTCTTAATACGTTGATGCGAATATTTAAGGGAGGAATTTTGACCTTCCGTGGCTAGCATGGTAGCGATAAAGTCCACTACCAAAGGACAATAACGAGATTATGATCGAAAAAGAGCAGCGCGCTCTGGTAGCTCACCTCCTGAGAACCCGAACAATTTCATACACTGGCAGCCTATCAGCTGTCTTGGAGATAGTCGTAATCGGTCATGAAGCCCACCTTGTATTCCTCCATAGGAGGCAGCGTGGAGGCTGCTCACATTTAGAGGATATCAAGCACTCCGCAGTACTCGTAATTCTCACCGTAGATAATGAGGGCACACCCAATGGCCGGGAGGTAACGCGCAATAATAAAGCCGATCTGGGCAGGTCTCCATCTGGATTTATCCTTGGACAACCAGAATTGCAGCTAGTTGAGACGAATATGTTGTTATGAGCTTGACGAACGAGCTAGTTGCCAGCCACGGATACCTCATCTTCGAAAGTCAGGAAGTAATCCAATATCTATCGGGCGGTCGTGTTTATTCCGTGCCAGGACGACGAAAAATACTAACACCACACACCCATAGCGCACATGAAGCCACTAGTCATCATCTCCCATGGATCAAAATACTCCTGAAGAATGAAAAGTGGAACTGTACCTCTGCAATACTATTATTGAACACCGTCAGTGTTAACTCTCACGTTGTTTGCTGTGTCGATTTGGTACATACCTTGAAGGTTTGTGCCATTTGTAAAGAGGCAGCACTGGTCATGGCGGCAGTGGACATTTGGGGGCTCTCCATCCTGCGGAAATCATCGAGAGGCTAAACGTTTTAAATGCAAGATCCTGGGAAATGCGCTGGCTATGGCGCTAGTTTCGGAATGAGTTCGACGGTGAACGGGTAATCGTGTTGATACGGTGCGGATGTTGAATGAGGAGAGAGTTGATCCGCTTATGACAAGTAGGCATCACCATCGTTTCCGGTGTTTCAGGGAACTGCCATACGAACAAAGTCAGTGTATTGCACGAGTCTTGCGGTCGAGGCAAAACAACTTGATATGTAGCAACGCCGCGCCTCGGGATACTTACAGATTGGGGAGATGCCGGCGCATGTTGAAATGTGCGTCTGGCAGTTTCCGTAATGTAAGTACGTACATAGTAACCACTGAAACCGACGGATCATGTTGGCAGTACTGTCGACCAATTATCAATCATCCACTTATCTCGTCCTTTAGGTTCCGTATCTAGGAACTTATTTGGACTGGCACTTCGTCTGGGCGGAGATTTCCGCTCTTCGTGCAACGCTGGCATGATCATGTCTTTGGCGGAGACCGCAGCTAGCGTAGATGGCGCATTCACGAGTATCCCGATCATGTGAGTCTGATGCATCATGAGTCAGTCAGTTACCAGTAACCCTTTTGACCGACTCGATCGTAGAGATATGAGCAAGTGTGGTACGCCAGAAGGAAGGTTGGCCACAGCATCCGAGATAAGAGATGCGTGTGTGCGAGTTGGATTTTTCTACAGTGGGCGCTTACTGTCATCAAATGCTAGCAAACCCGCCTCATCCTACATCCCCCAGTACAAAACCATGGCATTCCCCAGTCGTGTCTGGATAACGTTCTGGCCGCGATGCAGACGTATTTCAGTCTTCCGATGGCGACAAAAATGAAGGTACGACTCTTATCATACCATCGCTCGTGCAGTTCGCCACCGCCGGTTCTGAGTCGGTTTACTAGTTATACCACAAGACTGTCGCCAATTTCAAAGGATACAATCCACCCCTCGACTCAAACGTTGATTCAGCTAATAACGATAAAGGTGACTTTCACGAAGGCTTTGAAATCGGATGGGAAGAACTTCAAGCGAAAGCGCACGATGAGAAGAGGGCAAACGATGGTGTGATGGCAGGCGCCAATGTCTGGCCCTCGGACGACTGTCCAGGATTCAGAGAAGCCTGCCTTGAATACTAGTGCGTCTGGCTAATCTACAAGTCATGAGGTTTGTGTTTTTCAAGCTTCTTTCCAGTCACGCAGCGGTGAACGTTGGTAAGGCTTTGTTCCCGCTTTTTGCCCTGGCTCTCGACCTACCTGAGACGTATTTCGATGACAAGGTAAGCTCAGCCCCGTGAAACTATTCGTGCTTTTTGAGAAAGCTCATTAAATGTTTCCAGACGCGGAATTCGGCAGCAATTATGAGAACACTGCATTATCCGTTACAGGACGGACATCCCGAGATTGACGACGATACCCCCGGTATCGGGGCCCACACCGAGTGCTTACTATTTCTCACCTCTTTTCTACTCCTAATCATTTCTTCCGTAGCTTCGAGGTCAGAACATCAACTGTATACGGAATCACTGTAAAAGAAATTGACCCGATATTTTCCTTCATAGTGTTTCACCATTCTCTGGCAGCAACCGGGAATCCAAGCACTTCAAGTCATGAACTCGCAGAAACGGTGGATCGATGCACCTGCTATCAAAGATACGTTGGTCATCAAGTGAGCTACCTTTCGGAATGTGTCTAAGTGTTCATGACATCCATCTTAGCATCGCTGACCAACTTGCTATGTGGACAAGTGAGTGCTGCCCCTGTTTGCTGTCAGAAAGCCCCGGATTTTAAAGCCCATGTCCGGCAGATGATGTCTTCAAGTCCACCGTTCACCGAGCTATAAACAAGAGCGGCAAGGAGCGGTATTCCGCCCCTTTGTTTTTCGGTACAGATTACCATGTGAATATCGAGGTGTGTAGCCCTTCCAACGAAACGAAAAGTCGCATAAAATGGCAAATGTATACGTCTTTGCAGCCCATATCAAGTTGTGTATCTGCAGAGAAGCCGGCGAAATATGGCTCTGTTACTGCTGGAGAGTATGTAAACAAGCGGCTTAGGGACGCGTATCATACAGCGTAGCTTATATGTATGACCCGATTGTAAACTACAGCCAAAATGTTGGGAATCATATGTGACCGGTTGACCATCCTCCAAGTATTTACTGCGTTCGTTCAACGAGTTCGAGGGACAATCCCACTTCCCCCCATCCTTCCACAGCTTATTACGTTTGAGCCATGCGTACATATTCAATGTTTGTTTTCATATTTGGTTGAGAATCGAGATGAACTTTTGGATGAACGGCGGTGAATTCTCCGGGACGTTAGCTCATTGAACCACATGATGACTCTGAAGTGGCAAGTATAGCCTGCTTTTTGATCAACAAAATCGGGATCTTTATTACAGCAATGGGTATGTGCTGACCTTACGGCACTGAACGACTTCTTTTTTTCTGTCTCTTTCTTCTTCTGAAAAAAGGACCCATCCCGTTCCATCCGGATATATACTGATACTTCAGTTTGATACCAGGTGAAGGCCGCGACCGAAATAGTGCCCGGGCAAGCGTACAACATCAGCCAGTGCCAGACTGAAACATGAAAAACACCGTTACGGCTCGCTGCAGCCCGCTCGACTTCCATCATGATCTTTTGATGCTTTCAAAGCATCTGTTCGCTCAAGGAACCCAGCTACTACCCGTCGTCATTGTCAACCATGTTCCGGAGCTCGGATGCATGCTGTGCACAGTGCGAGAGGCGTCTCGGAGTGGGATACTAGGAGCCCTGATTGTAAAGTGCATTCATAGACGGAGGTGTTCAGCCTCTCGATGTTCCTTCTGCGACACTTGCGAGTCGAGTCGTTGGCATTTTACTGGGGTATCATAGAGATCTCGGAGGACGCCGCGTTGTTACTCCCCTCGTGCGGTCGACCACCCAGTGTCACGGTGATGCTATGGACGGCTGGGGCGCTTTCGAGAGCGGGAACTACGAATGATCATTTCTGCGCGTGCTCTTGCCGCGGAGTGCATGTAGCTCACGCGCAGAGGTAAGAATGTGTGATGTTGGATCGAAATAGCATCGGGCCAGCACATGGTGACGCAAGGCTAGCGTACGCAATTGTCACCATCTGTTCGCGAGGCATAATACCTCGCGCTAGTTGACAGCTCGGAACACTGGAGCATCCATAGCTACGTACCATCCACATTCCTCCCGTTGCCACAGCTATAGGCTTGTGCCCGGTCATAGGTGAGGCGCTGTCTCCACATCCCTATTAATGAGATTTGATCGGAATTCATGAGACACACGAGGACTCCGCACGTCGAAATGAACCGATCATAGCCTCGAACCCAAGCTAATATGATCCCTTCGGTCTCGGTGTGGCACCACGGTGGCATTGGAAGGTAATATATTGTTGCAGCGCAAGATATGAATCTAACATCGTCAATGTGACAGGTAATGTATTTCGGTCGTACGGACAATGTCGATGTAATTAAAGTATAATAAATAAAGAACCGAATTCCGTTGGAACAGTCTCGCCACAGGATTACTGTAGGAAGGTGGAGCCATCAAACACAAATCGGGATACACCGATCAAGGCAAAGATTAGAGCACCACACACGAAAAGCTTGTCGTACTTTGGACCTGCATGGTTCCTCAAACTCTCACTCTCCATCTTCTGGCGTTCCCACGACGCACGTTCTTCGGCCAGTTGCGCTTCAGCTTGCCCTCGCTCGGCCTCTGCGAGTTCCCGAGCCCTGCGCTCCTCGCCGAGCAGCCGTGTTCTGAGTTCCGCATCCGCATTTCGCGCTGAAAAATCCTTCTTATACCGATGATTCTCATCCTCAAGTCGGGAATTTTCTGTTGCGAAATTCGTGATCATTTGCTCGAGATCGTAACGAATGCGCTCTATGTTCTCCAGGGAGTTCTTGGCCTTTTCATGCAAGGTTTTTCTGGTCGGCTCATCCTCAGCCAGTGTTGCCGCACCTATCCCCTTGTATAGCTCTCCAAATGTCTTCGCGTGATGCCCAACCTGGCTCGTCAGTTCGCGCACAGCGTCTGTACCTGTGATGGTATGAGTAGTTTTCGTTCTCTGATCAAACGAGTCTCCTTGAACAGGGGGAATTGTGGGCTCCCGACTGATCAAGTGACGAAGGATCGCGTGTGCTGATTCCTGAGAGCCATCGTGGCAGAGCATCCGAGCCCCTTTGTCAATCGCGGGTCCGAAGAACTCGTCCGTTTGAGAAAACATGTGCTCTCTTGCCTCGCCATCATCGGACGCTTCCCCGGGCCACTTGTTGGTCACAATGAGGACGTCCCGCAGAGTAGTATCACCGCAGAATTTGCGAAAGATGTGAAAGTTGTGCCTCGATGGACCACCTGTCTGGTCCTCAGTGATGCGGTGCATGTAAACGACTCCCGCGAGTTTGACTCCTTGGCTATGCATGCATGTGGGTCCATGAAGATGTATCTGTGTCTCAGGCAACGTGTGTGTGCTTACAGTCCAGAAAAGGAATCACTGATCAACTTGAGAACATTAAGTACGTGTTGGGTAGTGTCGTCGAAACCTGGAGTGTCAATCAACGTGACAGTCCGCCCATCGAGGGAAAACGTTGACGATTCCAATTTGGCGGAGGTGCTTCCGAGCGACTTGCTGGCAGGCAGGTTTGATCCGCTAGCTAGATTAATAAACTAGGTAATGAATACTTCGTGGTCAGCTATCAGGTATTTTCCCGAAAGAGACTACATACGGTTGATTTCCCGCTTCCAGTGACTCCTATGACGCTGGATGCAAATTCAGAATTCCATCAACCAAGTAGCTGCAGACTGGCGTACGCAATCGCTACACTTTGCTCGCGGAAGGCCATGCTGCTTCTGCTTAGTCAGGAGGTTAGAAGGCTCGAGGATGGCAACTTGGGTGGCCGGACGAAGTACTGGAAAGGCGGGTACAAGTCACCTTATATCGCCGTAACCCGTAGGCGAGGCGTGGTCTCCACCTCCTTAATATTACCTGATCATCATTTAGGAGAGACACGCAAAGTCCTTGCTGTTTCGAAGATCGAAATGAACTAATCATAGCCTCAGACCCTCGGATAGGAACGGTATTGGTGGATTTCTGTCGTCCTGTCTGCGGCACCGTGGCGACGTGGTGGCGTTCAAATATTGCTCGTCCTTGGCACGAATGCACATGCGACTCTGGCTGCGAAGGAACGTAAAAATTAGCGCTGATTGGGGACAGAAAGAGAGTAAGTAATTGAAGTACTAATATCGTTCCCACAGTGGTTCTGCACACACCATTACGTAACGCTGCATGATACTGGATGATGTGGGCACAATTGTGAATTTGTGATTGGACATTCCGTTCGCATATCAAGAGCTCAAAGCCGCCTGGCGTGATGGCCTGATCCTTCGCTGAGTATTTATAGGAATAGCAGTCAAAACCCACAGCATAGCACCGTACAGCATACCCTACATGTACATATTACCCCTCCTTCGCCTACGTAACATATCCTCAATCTTGCGCAATTCTACTTGATACTCGCTCGCAAGCTTTGATGCCTTATCCTGGGCCTCTTTCAACTCTGCCTTTGCAGTTTCGACTTCGTCCTGGAGTTCTTCTTGCGTCTCATCGTCCCTGTCCCGCTCTGCCTCCGCCATCTCCTCGGTCAAAGTGTCCAGCTTCCTCTGACGTTGAGCTACTAGTTCCGACATTAGCTCGTGTATCTGTTTGTACACGGACGTCTGCATGATATCCACACCATCTCCTAACTCCCGTTGGATTCGAAGGACCACCTGCTGCTTGTCGACGAGATCCCGGATGATCTCGAGCGCAGACTCGCGCGTGTTGTCGTGACGCATCATTCTTGCGCCCTTTTCAAGGACCGGTTTGAAGAAAATGTCCTTGGTCGCAAGTTCCCGATATCGGGAATTGCCGACTTCTGAGGTGACCGTGTCCCACATGCCGGTGACAAGGAGGACATTGGGGTACGCCTCTTCGCCGCAGAGTTCTTGGAACATTCTGAAACTCTGACGAGACGAACCAGACACCTTCACGTCTGATATTCTCTGCATATAAATTACGCCCGTGAAGTGTATCCCCGCTTTGTGGCTAGAGAGGCCGTAACATGATGATCGTTAGTCCTGCCACTCTTCAAGTTGGTAGCCATGGGCTTACCTCGTGACGAATGATGCAGCTATAGTTTTCCATATGTCGCTGTCCGCAAGGGTAGTGTCACCAAAGCCCGGCGTATCAATTAAAACAACTTGTTTTTCGCCGACACTGAACCGAGTTGATGCTTGTACTTCCGAGGTGCAGCTTTCTAATCCTCGACCTACGCCAAGTGAAGACTCCGATGCCAGGTTGACAAACTGTAAGCATATTGTGAGTGAGAGACCCATCAGTTAGGTCATTTGATCGGCGGACCGTCGTCTTTCCACTCCCAGTAGGGCCCATGACCCTGATGCGATACTAAGGATTGCGGCGCGACAAGGTTAAGGAATGGCCACATACGCAATGTAGATGGGCGTTGGAGCAGTAGCTTGAGCTATGGATGGCATCGACGTGCCCCCTGCCGGTGCCGACTCTTCGTCACGGTCTGTTAACCTCAGACTCCCCTGCCTTCGCGCTCCCGTAAGGGTGGAAAAGCAGCTCGTGATAACTGAAAGAAACTGGCCCATGGTCAAATGCTCGCGGCGTTGGACGTGGACAGAGGTGGATGTTAAGTGAGAGAATTAGGGCTCTCATGACGCGTGTTAACAGCGCTGTTGCACGTCGTATGATTTGGCTCACCTTGTGTAGAAGACCTGGCATCTTGAAGCGTGGTTTCAATGAATCAAATCCAATTGCGGGGTGAACCTCAAGGTCGCCCGGAGATTCGCGAAATCCCCTCCTTGACATCTCCATGTTGTAATACTAGAAGGCACGTAGTACATTGTCGTTAGAGGTCCCAGAACGATATTTTTGGACACGGTGGGATGTGTGGGCTGAAAAAGCTTGCTTGCGTGGGTAGATCGCCAGAATCTGAGTGCTCGTTCAGTCGCAAATGGCCCAACGACGGGGAACACTAGTGCCTTCAGTTCATTTCCGCAGTATCCCGCCATGTCCAGCCTGGAAAGTTAAGAGTTCTCCTTACCGAATCTGCTTATATAAGTGCGAACACTACACCTCCAAGTTGGTTTGCACAGTTTCCTCCTGATGGCGTACGGCTCAATTGCAATTTGCCCCAGGCACTTATCTCGTGCGGCGCGGAAGCAAAACCAGGCGGGAGTGTCACGTTCCATGCCATGAGTTATGAACAAGTGATAGTGGCAACAGAGGGTTGGGCAGAACGCCGATCAGATGGGAGCATTAGTTCCAGCACATCGAAGTTTAAACTTGAACTGCGCACACCAGGACGGTGTGGGGCGTCACGGCGACCATCCAGGAGGACGGTCATACGACGAGTCAAAGCTGGTTCACCGCACGACGCCAACCACATGCACCCCAAGGCTTGATGGTGAATGTTCCATCCAAAACCGTACTGTGAAATCAAAACAGCGCAGAAACATCGTGGACAGCCTCGAGGTCGATCAGGGCAAACTGGAAAATGAAAGCAACGCCTCACCCACCCGGAACCACGCGTGCGTCCTACAGGATGGCGTATGGCGCACTCGCAATGGTGGCCGGTGATAAAAGCGTTGCTCAAAAGGCTTTTTACTCAGCCTTGGTCTCTTAAAATCCCTTGTGGATTGTCAGGCCTCACCACGGTTGTTGGTTTCAACCAATCCAGTAATCCGAATTGCGATATTGATGGCTTCCGGAAAAGAGAAGATGAGGGTTGCGTACGCCAGCTCTTACTCTTCGATGGTGCCTTCTCTGAGCCTCCGTCCATAGTGTCATGGGAGCGACTGGCAGCGGAAAAACAACCGTAGGTGATCCCACCTTACAAAATATGTGATAGATGACCGAGGAGCTTTCGTCAGTTTATCAATGTCGCAAGTGGGTCAAACCTCGCTGTCAGTGATTCGCTTGAGAGCTGCACAATCGACGTGGAAACGTCCACATTTTTTCTCGATGGGCGGACTGTTACCTTAATCGATACTCCCGGGTTTGACGACACCACCCGAAGCGATACCGACGTTCTCAAGTCGATAACAGACTACCTCGCTGGCTCGTAAGCACGCACGTATTGGCTCGGCCATAGACGGATCGTCATACATTTACATGCAGGTATAGCAAAGGGGCTAAACTCGCTGGCGTGATTTACACGCACCGCATCTCCGATAACAAGATGGGCGGTCCATCGAGAAAGAATTTTCACATCCTTCGCGACCTCTGTGGGGATGCCGGTCTCAAAAACGTCCTCCTTGTCACCAATATGTGGTCCGACGTGGCACCCGATGTCGGAGAGGCGAGAGAACGCGAGCTCGCGAACAAGGAAAATTTCTTCAAGCCCGCGGTTGACAGGGGGGCTCGGATGCTTCGCCATGATGGTTCACAGGCGTCAGCACACGCGATCCTTCGCCAATTGGCCGATCGGGAGCCCTCGACGCTTCTTGTCCAAGACGAGATGGTGAACCAGGAGAAGGACCTCGCCCACACCACTGCCGGCACAAACATTATGCGCGAATTGGAGGAACAAGCTGAACGTCACGCGGCGGCACTGGATGACTTGTGCCTAGGAATAGAGGCCGCAAGACTCGCAGAAGACGAGGAGACGAGGGAGATACTCCAGGAAGAGGCTAGGAAAGCGCGAGAGAAGATAGAGCGGATCCGGGAGGACCTCGAGCGGATGGTCGCGAATTTTGCAACGGAAAATTCGCGACTCGAGGATGAGAATCGGCGATATAAGAAAGATTTCAAGAAGCAGAAGGCGGATGCTGAACACAAAGCACAGTTGTTCGAACAGGAACGTAGGGCTCGTGAAGTCACGGAGGCCGAGTTGAGGCGAGCCGAAGCACAGCTTGCTACCGAACGTGAGTCCCGGGAACGCGAAAAGAAGGAACGCGAGAGACAAGAGCGTGAGCGACAAGAACGGGAGAGGCGGGAGCGCACTAGCCAGGAACGCGAGAACCAGGACAAAGAGAGGAAAGAGCGCGAGAGGCAGGAACGCGAAAAGCAGGAACGGGAAAGACAGGAGCGGGAGAAGCAGGAACGCGAGAGGAAAGAGCATAGGGAGAAGGAACGCGAATGGCGCGAAGCAACAGAACGTGCCAAGAAAGATCAAGAGAGACTGCGGAAGGAGCGCGAAAGCTTGGAGAAGGAGAAATCCTCTGGTAGTAGCTGCGTAATACAATAGAGGGCACGCAATCTCGTGTCTTGGGTCTTTCTGTACATAGTTGTG
>JBBPRX010000126.1:0-23821 GCA_038093195.1 Boletus fagicola
CTTAAGACTCTACTAAGGATAGTAGTCTGCCTTCAGCCTTTGAGGCTCAAGCTCCCTGCGATCTCCTCCCACTTGTACTCCTTCAGCGCTCGTCGCTCTTGTCGCCTTCGCCAACCCTCCTCCTCTCCAGGCCATCCCCAGACATCGTCGTCGACCCCTCGCTAGGATTAACCTTGTCCCTAGCCCAACTCCTTCGCAGGCTCCTCGTTCCCCTAGGGTGTCCACCCCTAGGCATCTCCTCTGCCAGTGGTTAGACTCTCTCTATCAAAGAGTCACCACTCCCTGGGTCTAGCTTCCTCACTAGGTCGACCCCGGTCGTTACCTTCAGGCCTCTTTGCCTGTTGTGTTCTCATAGAGTTGGCACCTCTTACCTCGCCCACTGTCTGGTCAACCGTTGACCACCTCCGCCTTTGTTGACACTCCTTGGGCCCATCGAACCCAAGGAAGGACTTCCCAGTCACCCCTCAGCAGTTGTAGTCTAACCCGGACTACTCCCACTGTCCACCTCTGAGGACATTCCGTCTCCCTTTTGCTTCCACAGATATCGACTAGCCTTACGAGTCAGGCTACCACCTGGTTTGTGACTCACGGTTGAGTCTACGCACTCGAGTCACTTGTCAAGGTTCTACCTCCAGTAGCAACCTTAACACCAATAGTGTCATACTTGGCTTTGGGTAAAGACAGTGTACTGTAGACTCAGTTGATCAAAGATCAAAGGTTCTATTGTCTTAGGTCTTCTTAGGATGAGAGTCTCTACATGCTTTTGTAGAGAAGAACAATGAGGTACATTGTTCAAAGGTTCAGAGTGTCAAAGGAGAAGCATCCACTCAAAAGTAGGACAAAGACTTAAAGATTTCAAGGAGAGTGACTGAAGGTATTGTAGTATATGCTATTCCAAGTATGTAGGTCAAGCTTAGAGTTACATCACTTGGTATCTAGGTTTATATATGCAAGCCAAAGAGGGATGACTAAACAAGATGAAAGAACATGGTGGAATAAGGATGATGTGTTCAAAGGATGACATGTTGAAAGAAGATTGTGGAATATGATAGAAGGTGTGGTAATACAGTACAAAGAGAAAAGAGGGGATATCCTACAGGGCTTGAATGGCAGGATAGAAGTCCAAGAGATAAAGAGGAGACATAGGATGAAGATGGTAAGAAAGTTGTAAAGGAAAAGATACAGTATAGGGGACAAATTGTAACATTACCCCCTTAGTAAAGTCTGAGTCTGCAATGAAGGATCTTCAATCCAACCCACTATATGTAAGAGTATCTAGGGGAACTGATCATGTTTGCCCATGCTTCAGGGCCATAGACATCATCATTGTTGAAGTCTGGAGCAGATTCTTGGGAAAGGGAATGATGAGGGGTTTGGTGATGATGAGGGGGAGTGGTATGAGCTACTCTGGGAGGGGAAATATGATACATTGACTGAGTGGAAGATTGAGAATGATGAGAGGTGGAAGGGTCAACCCTACAGTGAAGAGGACATCTAATTTGGATATGTTCTGGGATCCATCAAAGGCAAATGGGACTGGTATTGAGTGCAAGTGGCCCTGATGTATCCAAGACAATGACAGTGGTAGCACATCTCGTGGTATTGAGGATGAGTGGAAGGGAGAGGAGTCTGTCCCTCATTACCAGTCCAATGAGCCTCAATGTGTTCAATGAGCATGAGTTCATCAGGGTGGATGGAAGAGGAGGATGCAGAAGGGGTGTCTGGAGAGTGGGCTTTGGATAATTCACAGGTATACTTGTTAATATTATTGAGGAATTCAGCCATCCCTGTCTGATGCATGGTGTTATGTTTGCTGCTGGAGGCAGTAACATAGCAAGTGACTTGAGTGCAGAAACTCAACTGGAAGTCACAAACCAGGTGTAGACCTGACCAATGAAGGCTAGACAAGATCTAGAAGGGGAAAAGGAAGACAGAATGTCCCAGGGGTGGACAGTGGGAGTCATTTGGGTAGGGCAATGACTGCTGGGGGTGATCTGTTATGCTTGGCCTTGGGTAAGGTCAAGTGTAGACTCAGTCAGTCACAGAATGGACCAGTCAGTCATGAGTCAGGGTAGTTGGTCACAGATTGGACTAGTCAGTCATGAGTTGGACTGGTCAGTCACAGTCAGTTCACCTAAGAGCTTCTTAGAATGAGAGGGTCTTGTTTGTGTTGACAAGATAATGACTTGGCAAAGATGTCCAGAGAGTCAGAGGTTCAAAGAAGAGCATTCACTTGAAAGTAGAATGAAGACTTATAGAGATCCAAGGGGAGCAATCAAAGGTATAGGCTATTCCTGAGTAGGTCAAGCTTAAGGGTATATCACTTGGTATCTAAAGGTTTATATATGCCTAGAAGAGAGTCTCAGAAAGGGAACAAGGGTTAAGGGTGTATGATGCATCATGAAGAATGTCAAAGAATGAAAAGGAATAAAGGGATGACATGTTGTTGAAGAACTAAAAGGGAAACATGGGCAGAGGGGAAAGAGAACCCTACAGGGCATAGAGAGTAGGGTTAGAAGTCTAGGAGGAAAGGCATACATAGATGAGATATGAAGTAAAGAAGAAAACAAATAGGGGTGAATTGTAACATTACCCCCCTTGTACATATGTATATTTTGAGTCCACCATGAGAAACAATCAATTTAAATCTTGGTAGGAGTATCCTGGAGAGCTGGTCATGTTGGACCAGGCTTCAGGGCTGTAAATGTCATCATCATCGTCTTCATTGAATGAAGGGTGACAAGGAGGGGGGTGTTGGGGAGTAGATTGAGGAGGAGGAGGGATAGTGCATACAGCATGAGGAGGCGGAATATGTCATATGGATTGAGAGGAGTTCTGAGATTGGTGGAAGGAAGAGGATGAAGAGGATGAAGAGGAAGTAGGAGGGGGGTGAGTTTGACAACAAAGGGGGCATTGCCCTTGGGTATGAGTGGGGGCCCACCGAAGACAGATGGGGCATTGGTGTTATGATTGGGTACATTTTTTCCTAAAGCAGCTCCCCTTTGCTTCCTTCCCACATACATACCCCAAGTCATGATCCTCGACGGAGATCCATCAACCCTGATGCTACTCTGGAAGACCTACCCTTAGATCCCCTGTGGTTCCCTCCTAGACAACTACCCCCAGTAGTCTTCCCTTGGACCCTCCCTGGATCCCCTCCCATTGATCCCTGTCACGGATTCCCCCT
Source organism: Boletus fagicola (assembly GCA_038093195.1). Lineage (NCBI taxonomy): Eukaryota > Fungi > Basidiomycota > Agaricomycetes > Boletales > Boletaceae > Boletus > Boletus fagicola. Next base: position 3,188 of record JBBPRX010000126.1, read on the forward strand.
CGACAACTACTCCCAATAGTTGCCCTCCTGGACTCCTCCCTTGGATCCCCTCCCAATGGCTATTCCTCATAGCCCTCATCCGACCTCACCTGAGTGCTGTCCCTCCACAGCCTCCCTTGACGCTGTACCCACAGCATCATTGATCCTACTCTTCCCAAGTTATTGCCCAGATGATCCTATCCTTCCCAAAGGCTATTCTCACTGCCTTCCTGATCCTGGTTCACCCAAGAGCTGGTCCTCATAGCCTCTCTTCCAGTTTGATCCCTCTTCATCGCTATCTGAGATGATCCCACAGACATTGCCTTGTCCTTTGACATGTAGCCTTGTGACCTCATGCGACGTGACATGTCACTCCTTTCTGGGCATTTATACCTACCCTAAAGACTCTTACCATATCTCCTGCCCTTAATCGTCTCACAGTAGTATATGTATGTATAAGTTAGAGTGCTGCCTGTAACATCTCTTTAACTTGAACCTACTCATTCCTGTGTACTCTTGACTGCACAAGCCCTCATGCTAGTCTAAGACTCTACTAAGGATAGTAAGTTAGCCTTCAGCCTTTGAGGCTCAAGCTCCCTGCGATCTCCTCCCGCTTGTACTCCTTCAGTGCTTGTCATTCTCACCAACCCTCCTCCTCTCTGGGCCATCCCCAGACATCATCATTGACCCCTCGCTAGGATTAACCTTGCCCCTAGCTCAACCCCCTCTCACTCGGCTTCCCTCGCTTGCCCATTAGAGCTCTACTCTATCAAGCTAAGTCTTGGGCCATCTCCTCCATCGATACCTCTAGGCTCTGCTATCCTAGCGCCTCTTACCTCGCCTACCCTCTGGCCAATCATTGACCACCTCTGCCTTCGTTGACACCCCTTGGGCCTATTAAACCCAAGGAAGAATCTCCTGGTCACCCCTCAGCAGTCATAGCTCAACCTGAGCTACTCCCACTGTCCACCCCTAAGGACATTCTGTCTTCCTTTTGCCTTCACAGATTCTGACTAGCCTTCATGAGTCAGGCTATCACCTGGTTTGTGACCAACAGTCAAGTCTACGCACTCGAGTCACTTGTCTAGACTCTGCCTCCAGCAGTAGTCTTAACAATTGGTAGTGGAGGCAACCTACTCTGATGTGGCCGAGATGCCAGCAGTGGTAACATGCTTTATTGTACCAAGGGTGAATAGTGGGGAGGGGGGCTTGTCCATCATAGCCTGTCCATCCAGCTTCAATGCATTCAAGTAAGGTGAGTTTGGAAGAGCAAAGAGGGGAGGAGGACACAGAGGGAGTGCTAACACCAGTTCCATGGACTAGTTTGTACAAGTATCAGTCTACATCCTCAATAAATTTGATCATCCCTGTTTGGTGTATGGTGGTGATCAAGGCTGCCTGAAGTTCAGTGTGGATGCCTCAGAGGAGAGTGCACTGGAGAGCGACATTGGCATCAGAGAAGGGGTTGGAGGCAGCAAGGGACAGTCTCAAGGACTGGGAGAAGGCAGTGTACAAAGTGAAGAAAGGGGAGGTATATTCAAGATGAGCTTCAATGACACTAGCAAGGTGGGAGTCATTGAGGTGATTGACAAGTTGGGTAACAGTGACTTCATCAGGAAAATCAGTGCAAACTTGGTGGGAGAATGCAGGGTGGTCTACAGACATGATGGGAGTTGGGGTGTTTGAGATCATCATGGATGGAATATATTCTGGGACAGGTGAAGCACTCCAAGAAAAAGGAGACAAAGAGCAAGGAGACAAATCATTAATGGATAAAGTGGAAGCAGTAAATAAAGAAGGGGATGAAACAGAGACAGAATCAGAATCATAGATATCAGGGGGTAGTGAGTTGCAAGGCATTTGGTAGTTAGGAATGAGAGGGTGAGGGAGACAGAAAGGTGGAGGGGTACCAAGTTTCAAAGTTTATAGTCTTTAAGGGCAGACTTGGCATTTTCCAAATCTTGTTCTGGAACCCAAGAGTCTTCTTCAGAGGAGTGTCCTTTCCATTGAATCAGGAAGAAGCAGTGACCTGGAGCTCCATGATGATGCAAGATCTTTTCAATTTCGTATTCCTCTTCCCCATTGATCAGGTCAGGTGATGGAGTAGTGAAATTCGGCCCATGTACTCTATTTTCGCAATAGGGAGATAAGAGGGAAGCATGGAATGTGGAGTGAATCTTCCAGGTCTTTGGAAGTTGGAGTTGGTATGTGATGGGAGATAAGACTTTGGTGATGGTGACAGGTCCTTCTCTGTTAGGGGCAAATTTCAGATTGGCATATGTCATTTAAGGTTTCGGGCTTCCAGCCAAATCTTGTCTCCTTTCTTAAAAGAGGTGAACTTCTGTTGAGTCCTGGGCACCATTACTTGTTGAGCAAGTTCATGGGAGGCGAGGGCTTTGTCTCGAGCTGCAGAGAGCTGCTTTAGTCTGGTCTCTACCATGGAGAGGAGTGTATTTGGAAGAATGGAAGGGAGGTGATGTGGTTCATATCCCATCATGAGGAAGAACAGAGATTAGTTTGTGACAGAATGGGGGCAGTGGTTGTGTGCAAATTCTGCATGTAAAATGGATTCCACCCAAGAAGTGGGGTTGTTTCTGCAAAAGATCCAAAGGTATGTAGGTCTTGACCTCTTGGTTGACACATTTGGTTTCCCCATCAGTCTGAGGGTGATACACAGTGGAAAGGGTGGGTTGTAGTTGAGGAGTTTTCCAAGTTCTCTAGCGAAGGAGGATGCAAATTGGGGGCCTTGGTCAGAGATGACTTTGTCAAAGAGTCCAAATCTGAGGTAGACCTTGTGGAAGAAGAGAGAGGCAATCTATTACAATTGGGTACACTTTTTCCTAAAGCGGCTCCCCTTCGCTTCCTTCCCACATACCCTGAGTCTTGATCCCTAACAGAGACCCTTCACCCTTGATGCTACTCTGGAAGACTCACTCTCTGATCCCCTGTGGCTCTCCCCTAGATGACTACTCCCAGTAGTCTTCCCTTGGACCCTCCTTGGATCCTTCCCCTAGATCCCTGACCTGGACTCCTCCTCAATGACTACTTCCAATGGTTGCCTTTTCGGACTCCTCCCTTGGATCCCCTGATGGCTATTCCCATAGCCCTCATTTCGACCTCACCCGAGTGCTGTCCCCCCACAGCCTCCCTTGACGCTGTACCCACAGCATCATTGATCCTACTCTTTCTGAGTCATCACCTAGATGATCCTATCCTTCCCAAAGGCTGTCCCATTGCCTTCCTGATCCTGGTTCACCCAAGAGCTGGTCCTCACAGCATCTCTTCTGGTTTCACCCTTCCTTCCCATCTTGCCTTTGATGCGCAGCCTCGTGCTCCTATGAGACATGATGCATCTTTTCCCTGCCTCGTCCCTTGACATGAAACTGTTATAATACACAATATTTTCAAACTTTTTAATATGCTTACCTTGTACTACATTTTACCTTTCATTTCATCAATGCATGCACGTGACCGTGGGAACACACACGTGATCAGATCTACAATCCATGACATCATCAGCACGTGTATTTAATTTCCGCTCTTCTCTCACGCGCTGCTTCTTTATTTCTCATCATCAATCTTCTTTTCTCACGTTAGTCTTCTTTATTACCAACTGTTAAGGTTGCTACTGGTGGTAGAACCTTGACAAGTGACTCGAGTGTGTAGACTCGACTGTTGGTCACAAACCAGGTGGTAGCTTGACTCATAAGGCTAGTCGGTATCTGTGAAGCAAACGGAAGACGGAATGTCCTCAGGAGTGGACAGTGGGAATAGCCCGGGTTGGGTTATGACTGCTTAGGGGTGACTGGGAAGTCCTTCCTTGGGTTTGATGGGCCCAAGGGGTGTCGACAAAGGCGGAGGTGGTCAACGGTTGACCAGACGGTGGGCGAGGTAAGAGGCGCTGACTCTATGAGAACACGACAGGCAGAGAGGCCTGAAGGTAATGACCTGGAGTCAACCTAGACCCAGGGAGTGGTTGTCCTCCTATAGAGGGAGTCCAACCAACAACAGAGGAGATGCCCTAGGGAGGGATGCCCTAGGGGAACGAAGAGTCTGCAAAGGAGTTGGGCTAGGAACAAGGTTAATCCTAGCGAGGGGTCGACAACGATGTCTGGGGATGGCCCAGAGAGGAGGAGGGTAGGCAAAGGCGACAAGAGCGACGAGCGCTGAAGGAGTACAAGTGGGAGGAGATCGCAGGAAGCTTGAGCCTCTGAGGCAGAAGGCACACTACTATCCTTAGTAGAGTCTTAAGCTAGCACGAGGGTTTGTGCAGCCAAGAATACACAGGAATGAGTAGGTTCAAGTTAGAGAAGTGTTACAGCTGAGTTCTAACTTATATACTAAACAAGAGTGATTTAGGGCAGGCTGCCCGGATAAGGTAAGAGTCTTTAGGGCAAGTAAGGATGCCCGGAATAGGAAAGACGAGGCAATGTCTTGTAGGATCATCTCGGGTGGAGATGAAGAGGGATCAAACCGGGAGAGAGGTTATGATCGGGTGAACCAGGATCAGAAGGGCAGTGTGGACAGCCTTTGGGGAGAGTAGGATCATGAGGCTCTGTTCTCAGGTGAATCAGGATCAAGAAGGCGGTGGGATAGCCTTCGGGAGGGATAGGATCATCTAGGCGATGACTTGGAAGGATTAGGATCAATGATGCTGTGGGTACAGCATCAAGGGAGGCTGTGGGGGGACAGCACTTGGCTGGGGTTGGGGATCCGAGGAGGGAGTCTGGATGGACGACTATTGGAGGTAGTCATCGAGGAGGGAGTCCAGGATAGGGATCGTGGGGAGGGATCCAGGGAGGGTCCGAGGGAAGACTACTGGGGGTAGTCGTCTAGAAGGGGACCGCAGGGGATCTATGGTAGGTCTTCCAGAGTAGTGTCAAGAGGTGATGGTTCTCCGTCGGGGATCAGGATTCAGGAAAGGGAGGCAAAGGGGAGCCGCTTTAGGAAAAAGCATACCCAATCGTAACACCAAATTCTCTCACGAGAAGCTTGGTCCGTGCACACATATGTATAGTATATAAAGTAGACACTTGACGACTGGAAACCCCAGTCTAATCCACTTGTTCTGTAACGGAATTCAGGCGTGACTCTTATCCTCTTCACTTCTCATTCTCAGTCCTCCTCAAATTTTCTTGTCTTCAGAGTTGGTGTACTCTGCATTAGCCTGGCCAGTGTTGCTTTCAGAACTAGTTCCGTAACACTTGGATTAGACTGATTACACTGCCTGGGCTCTTGGGCTAAGGAGTACTCACTGGAGTTTTCCAGTTTTCTTTTCTTCTTCACGTCCGCACCTTTAGGATGTAGGGATTGAACCCTAAGCTTTAGTCTCGTAGAATAAACCTTCTCAATCCCTCCTTTGAGGTGATACCAGCGTCAGGGTCGTGCCTGATTTGCGAAGAGCGACCAAGGAACCACTGTCGTCATACAGCCTTGGGCTGAGCTTATCCCATACACTGGTAGTCCTCGAAGTGATTCGAGAGGTAGAGCATCCATATTTGTCTTAGTCAGTTTATGTGTAGTTTTGTTCCTGGTCACTGCGGCCCCCAGAGAACTTGTTACGCGTCGTTTAGGAGACACCGTTATTACCTTCGGTTGAAGAAGACATACCTCCGCCCGTTCGCTTGTCGTATCCCCAGAGCTTGGTTGGAAGATACCAATCAGTAAGGAACAATGGCAAACATTGACATGGATGAACTGGTAGAAAAAATGGCAGAACTCAATATGGAAAGAGAGAAAAATAGTGTTACAAAAAGGATACAGGATCCAGGAATGTGGGACGGTGATAGAAGCAAATTCCGTCTTTGGTGGGTAAAACTGTGGCTTTGGGTAGGAGAGCAAAAGTGGAAAAATGACAAATTACGAGGAATAGCAGTGCTCTCTCGCCTAGAAGGAAAGGCAGCTGGATACACCCAGATAACGATGGAGTTTTTACTTGATAAAGAAGAAGAAGAAGTTTTCGACCACGATGGAAAATCCCTAGGTCTAAAAGGAGAAATTGCTTGGTGGGATTGGACCACCTTGCAGAGGAACATCAAAGACTATTTCCAAATAGATGTTCTCGCTCACGAATCCCTCAAAAAACTAGAGGTATTATGGCAGAGCGGCAAGACTATCAACACTTTCTTACAAGAGTACAAAATATTGGTAAAAGAAAGCAACGTTGAAACCCACCACGCCCAAAGCCTTCTGAAGAAAGTGGTAGACTTCCATATATACCAACAACACCGCTTGCAAGGAACAGAAGCTATTTTCTTCCACAACCTACTAGAAAAATATAGAACTATCAGTCGAAACTTTGAACAGATGGCAGTCGAAAGGGGACCATCATCAAAAACCCCTTATCCTCCACAACCTCCATGGCCTAACGGCAAATACTATTACCCACCCTTGCGACCCCCTCCAGGTCAACATCCTTGCTTCACTCCCACAGGAACACAACTGGGAAGAGGAGCACCCATGCAGATAGATACACAGCAGGCGCAACCCCTGGACACCCGAACTTGTTATGGATGTCAACAGAAAGGTCATATTTGGCCAAACTGTCCCACGAATCCCAATCATAGGGAAAAACGCCCCCAAACGAGACAGCAGTTCATTTGGGACTACAACAACGGCACCTTTGTGCCAAACCCGACTTTCACTCTGCCCGCTGTTGCACAGGTTGCACAGCACCAAGGACACTATCCGGGACGGCCCCTTCCCGTTCCACAAGGCAATCCCCAGATCGCACAAGCTATGGCAATCAGTTATATAATGCCAGAAGCAGAAGCATTTTACAGGGATAAATTCGAAGTAGAAGCAAAGCAGCGGGCTGCTCAAGCTTTAAAAGGACAGGGTTCATAGGTGATGAGGGTCCCTGTGAACCAGAATCATGTACAATTTCTTCTTCCCGCATTCTCACTAGAACGATGGACGAAAGTAGAAATACTTGTAACGAAAACAGCCTAGTGGATTGCACCGATTCTGACTTCCCTATATGTACACTAGATGATGTGTTTTCACAATATGATATTCATTCCGAAAGGGCAACTCCTGAGAGTGCAGTGCCGGAATTAAAACAATGCATGCTTAATTCCCTTGTTCGGCAAGTGAAAAATTCTCCTATTTATAAATCCCTCAAAGAATCACCTCTTTCTCTTCGCACCAGTACTCTGTCATTTGGCGGTGAACTATCGCTTAAAACGAGTATTATGATGAAAAAAGATGGCCAATGGTGTAATCAGTACGTTCAGGCACTTTTGGATTCAGGTGCATCCCATACCTTCATTGATGAACAATATGTATTACGACACGGCATTCCAACTTCAAAAGTAGACCGACCATTAGAAGTGAAAAATGCTGTCGGCTCTAACAGAGCAATAGGCCAAGTAACTCACATGGTCACTTTAATTATTACCATTCAAGGACACTCTGAAGTGATAGATGCTTATGTTTCCCGCTTGGGATCTCATCAACTAATCATTGGATATGATTGGCTATACCAGCACAACCTGGATGTCGATTGGGTGAACAAAACCATTTCATTCCCTCACTGTACTCCATACTGTAAAATCATGGGCCTCAGACCAGAGGTCATCCCCCCTTCTATTCGCGTAATTGAGGAAGGACTAAAAGAGAAGGTCCCTGAAACATATCACGAGTTTCTAGATGTCTTCTCAGAAAAGGAATCAGAACGCATGCCCAAGCGAAAGCCCTGGGACCATGCTATAGATCTCAAACCTGATTTCATACCGAAAAAGGGAAGAGTGATTCCTCTTTCAGACATCGAGATGGAGGAGGTTCGAACCTTCATCGATAAAGAACTCAAAAAGGGCTACATAAGACCTTCCAAGTCCCCTCAAACTGCGCCTGTATTTTTTATTCCTAAAAAAGATGGAAAAAAGAGACTCATTATGGACTATCGTTATCTTAATGAAGGTACCATCAAAAATGTGTACCCACTCCCTCTTATTTCCACTCTCATTGATCGGTTGAAAGATGCCGACATGTTTACCACGCTAGATCTATGATGGGGATACAATAATGTACACATCAAAGAAGGCGATGAGTGGAAAGGAGCGTTTGTAACACCAATCGGAGCATATGAACCTACTGTTATGTATTTTGGAATGACTAACTCACCTCCTACATTCCAGCAAATGATGAATGACATCTTTAATGACCAATATGCTGTATTAGTAATCTACATTGACGATTGTATGATATTTACCAAAGGAAAAACCAAAGTAGAACACGAAAACATAGTAAAAGAAGTATTAATGAGATTACGAGAAAACAATTTGTATGTTAAACTGGAGAAATGTGTGTTTTCCAAGGACAAAGTGGACTTTTTAGGAATGGTAGTATCTAAAGAGGGGGTCGAGATGCAGGAAAAGAAGGTGTCAGGAGTATTGGATTGGCCAACACCTACTCGTCTCAAACAACTGCAAGGCTTCCTCGGACTTTGTAACTATTATCGCCGCTTCATTGAAGGCTTCGCCGAGATCACCAGACCACTCAATGATCTCACCAAAAAGGACACACCATTCACATGGGGTCCTCGGCAAAAAGAAGCCTTCGAAACACTAAAGAACAAATTCTGTGAAACCCCTCTCCTCGCTTACCCAGATCGAAATAAGGAGATGAGGGTAGAAATGGACACCTCGGATATAGCCACAGGGGTGGTTCTTTCAGTGAAATGTGAAGATGGACATTGGTGACCTTGCGCATTTATCTCTCATTCATTCGACAGCGCTGAGTGCAACTATCCTATCTATGATAAAGAACTCTTAGCAGTCATCCATGCCTTAGAAGAGTGGCGACATTACCTTATTGGTAGAGAAGGATTCGAGATCTGGACAGATCACAAGAATCTCGAATACTGGAAAAAGCCACAAACCTTATCTGGGAGACAAGCACGATGGCACGCACTATTACAAGAGTTTAATTATTTGTTCATTTACAAACCAGGTTCGTCAAATGGCAGAGCCGATGCCTTGTCAAGGTGTCCGGATCATGGTGATGCTGTTCAGGACCATAATACGAACATTATGGTATTACCACCTTCTTTATTTTTGAACAATGTTTCGTTGGAATCTTCCTTTTTTGATACCTTACAATCCGAATCAATTGCTTTGGGCGAAGATTCTATTCAAGATTTCTCTTTCGATTATGAAAACAATATTTTCAAAAATAACAAAAACAATATTTTCGTTCCTCCTTCCCTACGTACACAACTCTTAAATATTTGCCATGACTCCCCAATTGGCGGACATTCTGGACAAGGACGTACGATACATCTCCTTACTCGTTATTTCTCGTGGCCTGGTGTTACAAAAGACATTAAACTCTATGTAGAAAGCTGCCAAGCGTGCGCCCTCACGAAGGGAAAGTCAACAGCACCGGCAGGAAAACTCATTCCCTTACCCACATCAAAACATCCATGGAAAGATCTCTCTGTAGATTTTATTACCAGTCTACCACCGTCACTTTCATTTACGGCCATTTGCGTAGTGGTAGATCGATTCTCCAAAGAAGTCATTTTCATTCCTTGTTATGACATGGTTTCTTCAAAGGACCTAGCTATTATTTTTAGAGACAATGTTTGGTGTATACATGGACTTCCCTCTACGATAGTATCAGACAGAGGACCTCAGTTTGTATCGGACTTTACCACACAGCTTTGTCAACTTCTCGGGATTTCGCAAAAAATATCCACAGCCTATCACCCCCAAACCGATGGTCAAACCGAAAGGATAAATCGGGAATTGGAACAGTATCTCCGAGCTTACATAGCCAAACGTCAAGGAGACTGGGCAAACTGGATCAAAATGGCTCAATTTCACCATAACAATTCTCTCACAACCGCCACCAGCACAATTCCCTTCGCTGTCACACGTAACTACACCCCACGCATGGGATTCGAAGGAAGTGCCAAGACCCTAGCTGGCGAATTCGCAGGAGAAATGAGTCATTCCCATAAAGAAGTTGAAAAGGCTTTAGAGAAAACTAGAGAATAAATGAGGCACACAGCAGACAAAAGAAGGTCCGAAGCACTGGAGTATGAAAAGGGTCAGCAGGTCTGGCTTTCTACGGACAAGTTAAAGTTACCTTATACTGTATGGCCAAGAAGCTTACGCAAAAATGGATTGGACCATATGAGATCTTAGAAGTCCTTCCAAATGCGGTTAAATTAAAATTGCCCAAACACGTCAAGGTTCACCCAACCGTCAATATATCTTGCATAAAACCATATCGCCAAACCTTACCTGGACAACCAGTACTACGTCCAGATGCGATTGAGATTGATGAAGAAGGGGAGGAGCAATTTGAAATAGATCACATAGCCGCATCTCGCTTCAAAGGCAGAGGTTTACAATACTTGGTACACTGGAAGGGATATGACGAAACAGACCGAACTTGGGAAACAGCAGACATTATTAACACTGCACCAAAAGCAGTAGCTGATTTCCACGCCAAAAACCCTTCTGCACCCTGTAAACTCCGAGGGCTTTCCATAGCCGATTTTCAATCTTTATTTTCCACCTATGAAAACTACACTGAAACAAGCTTTCAAGGAACTCGTCTGGAATTTGAGTCTTAAAAAGGGGGTAGTGTTATGATACACAATATTTTCAAACTTTTTAATATGCTTACCTTGTACTACATTTTACCTTTCATTTCATTGATGCATGCACGTGACTGTGGGAACACACACATGATCAGATCTACAATCCATGACATCATCAGCACGTGTATTTAATTTCCACTCTTCTCTCACGCGCTGCTTCTTTATTTCTCATCATCAATCTTCTTTTCTCACGTTAGTCTTCTTTATTACCAACTTCTCTCATGAGAAGCTTGGTCCGTGCACACATATATATAGTATATAAAGTAGACACTTGACGACTGGAAACCCCAGTCTAATCCACTTGTTCTGTAACGGAATTAAGGCGTGACTCTTATCCTCTTCACTTCTCATTCTCGGTCCTCCTCAAATTTTCTTGTCTTCAGAGTTGGTGTACTTTGCATTAGCCTGGCCAGTGTTGCTTTCGGAACTAGTTCTGCAACAGAAATCTTGTGACCATTCACTACGTGATACGTCTCTCTTGACATGTACCGTGTGACTTCTCACAACATGATGTGTCTTTCCTTTCTGGGCATTCTCCCCTGCCCTAAAGACTCTTATCTTATCTGGGCGACCTGCCCTTAACTGACTCATAGTAGTATATAAGTTAGAGCTCCACCTGTAATATCTCTCTAACTTGAACCTACTCATTCCTGTGTACTCTTGACTGCACAAGCCCTTGTGCTAGTCTGAGACCCTACCTGGGGTAATAAGTCAGCCTTCAGCCTTCTAGGCTCAAGCTCCCTGCGAGTCCCTCTTGCTTGTATTCTTGTCGCTCTCGCCGCTAGGATTAACCTTGCCCCTAGCTCAAGACCATCTCACTTGGCTCCCCTCACTTGTCCATTAGAGCCCTACCCAGGGTTAGGTTTTGGACCATCTCCTTCGTTGTCACAGGACAACTTCAGTCTCTAGGCTCTGCTATCCTAGAGTCTTCTCATAGAGTCGGCACCTCTTACCCACCTACCATCTGGTCAACCGTCAACCACCTCCACCTTTGTTGACACCCCTTGGGCCCATCGAACCCAAGGAAGGACTTCCTGGTCACCCCTCAGCAGTCATAGTCCAACCAGGGCTACTCCCACTGTCCACCCCTGAGGACAACCTGTCTTCCTTTTGCTTTCACAGACACCGACCAGCCTTACAAGTCAGGCTACCACCTGGTTTGTAATCCACAGTTGAGTCTACACACTTGAGTCACTTGTCTAGACTCTGCCACCAGCAGTAGTCTTAACACAATTCCTTCAGCAGTGATGGTTTTCTTGGTGGGGCAAAGAATCACCCCCTTAGTAAGGCCATGGTCAACCACAACCAAGAGAGTATCAAAACCACAGGATGATGGCAAGTCAGTGATGAGATCGCAAGAGATCTGTTGGAAGGGGTGGGAGGTGAAGTAGTGGATGGGAGAGACAGGGGGTGTTAAGTTTGAAGAACTTAACAAGTTACACGAGAGTGTAACTCCTGTTGAAGTATAACTGAGTGACCTCTGTCACTATTGACTATCTTGAATAGTCCCTCTACAATTAGATCATAGGCAATGTCCAGTGTCTTGACTAGCCTGAATGCTAGAAGGTAGCAGCGATGAAGGGTCCTAGGCTGTCCTAGGTGGAAGGGGGTGAAGGGGAGGAGAGAAGCTGAGACTTGCTAGAGGGGATAGCAAGGAACGGCAGAAGATTACACTGGATTGTGTAGGTTCAGGTTAAAGAGACGATATAGGCGGAGCCCTAATATATATACTGGTAAAGAGGTTTAGGGCAGGCCTGGTTAAATAAGAGAACTAAGATAAGGGTAGGCATAGATGCGTAGAGATGCATTGCAACATGAGACACGAGACACATAGAGACGCATATGAGGTAAGGATCACAAGATCGCATATGAGAAAACACGATTGAGGAGGCAGTGTTTGAGAAGAGAATAGGAATGTGTGGATGTGTAAAGATGTGTAAAGACGCATCATGACATGAGACACGAGACACATGATGAGCAGGGTTAATGAGGCTGTGTAGGAACAGCCTCAAGAGGAAAGAGGGTATTGTCAAAGAGGTCGTTCCAGATGGAGTCTGGTATGACGAACTCTTCTAGGCCGGAAGGGATGTTGTCCCTGAGGGTCCAAGCTGGGTGGTCGTCGGCCATAGTCTCCTGGGTAGTCAGAGAAAAGGAAAAACCGGGGGTGGTTTCACCAATCATAACAGGGGGAATGGTAGGATGAGTGTTGGTCTTGTTCTGTTGACAGGTAGCACACCCTTTGACATATTTGCAGACAAACTGGGCCAATCCAGGCCACCAGAACTCTGCAGAGATGAGCTGACTGTCATATCCTGTATAATCAGTTAAGTACAACTCTGTTCCTCTGGACTCATTCCACTCCTGTACATATGAACTCCAGTGCATTCTTGCCTGAGATGCAACTCCTGACCTCGGACTTGTACCTTAGGTTCTCTCCATCCTCTCTCTCTTGTAACATACTATTGTTCTCTTCCTTATAGTTTAGTTCTGCTCTCAGTTTTCCCCTGATCCTGTGCTCACTTAGGAGCATAGCTCCAGCAACTTCAGCATTCCGGAGATACTTGCAAACCCTTACAACCTCCGTTACTAATCCCCGTCCTCTGTTGTATGTATATCCTCCATACTCCTCTGTACTTCCCTCAGTTTGAATATCAACTAAGATAAACTCCTTTCCTCCGTCTGAGCCTTGACAGCTCTACTCTGATCTCTGTTTCAACTTAGCATTCTCGATGCCTTAAGTCCTTAAGTCCAACCTTCTCTGAAATCCAGGATAACCAGACTTTGACAAGCGTGCACCACATATGGTGAAGCCAAAGTCCTGTCCAACCCTAAGTAACTTTGCTCCTTCGGAGTTTCCTCTGAAGTTTACCCAGTCTTGACACTGATGGGGTCTGAGATAACCAGGATGGCCAGCTGTTTCATGGTTGTGACATTGTTGAAGGATGGAGCAATGAAGGGACTCATCGTCAGGGACATAGATGCATCCCTTATAGGTTAGGACGCTCTCATGAAGTTGCCAGTCAGAGAGATGAGAGTGAAATGCAGGGGAAATATCGCCATCCATGGATTGAAGGGCTTGTACAACCAGGGGATCTGAGGTGGATGCAGATTGGATGTGATGGGAGAGGGCTATGTCGATGATGTGGATGAAGAGAAAGGGGGGAAGGAGTGTTACCCCTTCATTATCTGACAGGGAGTCTGTTAAGACTACTGCTGGTGGCAGAGTCTTGACAAGTGACTCGAGTGTGGAAACTTGACTGATAGTCACAAATCAGGTGGTAGCCTGACTTGTAAGAACTAGACAAGAATCTGTGGGGCAAAAGGAAGATGGAATGTCCTCAGAGGTGAACAGTGGGTGTATTGTAGCTCAGGTGGAGCTACGACTGCTGAGGGGTGACTGGGAAATCCTTCCTTGGGTTCAATGGGCCCAAAGGGTGTTGACGAAAGTGAGGTAGTCAATGATTGACCAGAGGGTGAGGCAAGCTTGATTATCACCCACTTGCTAGGGTATGAGAATGCTATAGGCTGGAAGGCCTAAAGGTAATAATGACAAGGTCTTCCTAGTGAGGGAGCTAGACCAGGGAATGAGGAGGTGTCCTAGGAGGATGTCCTAGGAGGACGACAAGTCTGCAAAGGAGTAGAGCTAGGGACAAGGTTAATTCTAGTGAGGAGGTGACAACAATGTCTGGGGATGGCCCAGAGAGGAGGAGAGTGGTGAAAGTGATGAGAGCGACGAGTGCTGGAAGAGTACAGGTGGGAGGAGATTGCAGGGAGCCTGAGCCTTAGAGGTAAAGGCTTACTACTAAGTCCTTAGTAGAGTCTTAGACTAGCATGAGGACTTGTGCAGTCAAGAGTATGTAGGAATAAATAGGTTTGAGTTAAAGAGATGTTACAGGTGGCGCTCTAACTTATATACTACTGTGAGACGATTAAGGGCAGGTTGCCTGGATATGGTAAGAGTCCTTAGGGCAGGTAAGGATGCTTAGAAAGGGGAAGTAGCATCACATCATGTAAGGTCATGAGGTTATGTGTCTAGAGGTGTGATAAGATGAGGCAGTGTCTGTGGACTCATCTTAGGTGGAGATGAAGAAGGATCAGGTGGTGAGGACCAGCCCTCAGGTGAACCAGGATCAGAAAGGTGGTGGGAATAGCCTTCAGGAAGGATAGGGTCATCAAGGCAATGACTTGGGAAGGGTAGGATCAGTGATGCTGTGGGGGAACAGCACTTGGGTGAGGTCGGATGAGGGCTATGGGGAATAGCCATCAGGAGAGGATTCAAGGGAGGAGTCTGAGAAAGTGACTATTGGGAGTAGTTGTCAAGGGGGAGTCTGTGACAGTGATCAAGGGATAGGGATCTGGGGAGGATTTGAGGGAAGACTATTGGGAATAGTTGTCTAGGAGGAAACCGTGGAGGGGATCCAAGAGTAGGTCTTCCAAAGTAGCATCAGGGGTGAAGGGTCTCCATCAGAGATCATGACTTGGGGTATGTGGGAAGGAAGTGAAGGGGAGTCACTTTGAGAAAAAGCATACTCAATCGTAACAGAGTCAGGGAGGAGATCAAGTCGGTAAGAGAGAGTGTCTGGTTCAGCTAGTTGGCTCCCTGGGATGTGGATCATTTTAAGATCAAAGTTAAAGAGATTGAGAAGTCATCGTGCTTGTCATCAATTGAGAGCTTGGGATTGACAGAAGTAGGTGAGGTTTTTGTGGTCAGTGAAAACTTGGACTGGGAAAGGGGATTTATGAAGATAATTGTCATATACTGTACTTTTCAGTCCAACTCTGGCCTCTGGGCACCCCTTCCGACCCACTCCACTTGTCCTCCGGCGTGTTCTCACCCAGGACTTGACTCCTGACCTCTGGACTTCAACCTCCGTACATAGTTACTATATTAGTACTAGTTCCACTCTGTAGATACTTCCATATCTGTGCTCGTGTAGAGACACAGCTCCAGCTTTCTTCTTCCTGGAAATTACTCATTACTTACTCATCTGCCCCACCTCCATAACATAAGTCCTGTGTACCTTCGACCTATTTAAACTTGTAGATACTCTGTACTCTGCCTCAGCTTGAATATCAACTTTGATACCTGACTCCTCCCTTCCAAGTCTATCTCCAGTCATCTCTGCACTCCTCCAAAATACCAAGACAACTGATACTCAGCAAGGGCACACCACATATGGTGAAGCCAACATCTCAATACCTCCAAAACTCCAGAATATTGGAGTTACCTCCAGGAGTTTGGAATGGTCTTAACAATAATGCTGCCAGGATTTCAAAGCTTGAATGATGGTGAGAAGTTCGTGATCAGAGATATCATAGTTTTGTTCTGCAGATAAGAATAATTGGAAGAGGTAGGAGCAGGGGTGCCAATTACCATTTGAATCAGTTTGGAGAAGGATGGCACCTGAAGCAAATTTTGAGGCATCAGTGGTGATTGTAAAGGGGGAGGAGAGATCCAGGAGATGGAAGATTGGTTTAGATAGAAAGAGGTTCTTACATAAGATGGTCAAAGGCAGATTGGCAAGAAGGGGACCAGTTCCATGAGAGATTCTTTTTGGTGAGATTGATAAGGAGACAAGCTATATTTGAGTAGTTTGGAATGAATGGTCGATAGAAGTTAGCAAAACCAAGGAAGGATTGGACATCTTTGACTTTGGTTGGAGTTGGCCATTTGGCAATTCCATCAAGTTTTACTGGATCCATGGCCAACTGGCTGGGTTTGACAATCATGCCAAGGTATTCCACTTCAGAGGCAGTAAAGGTACACTTTTCAAGTTTGAGGTGAAGATCTAGTTCCATCATGTGTTGGAGGACTTTTTGAGTTTGTTTGGTATGGGTGTGTTTGTTAGGGGAGAAGATGAGGAGGTTGTCCATATATGTTAAGTTCTTCAAACTTAACAAGTTACACAAGAGTGCAACTCCTAGTGAAGTATGTATAACCAAGTGATGTCCAGTCACTGCAACTATCAGAATAGTCCCTCTACGAGTGGATCGTAGGCAAGGCCCAAGGGTGTCTCAATGAGCCTGAGTGCTCAAAGGTCTTGACTAGCCTGAATGCTAGAAGGTGGCAATGATGAGGGGATCTAGGCTGTCCTAGATAGAAGGGGGTAGAGGGGGCGAGCGAAGCAAGACTTGCTGGAGGGGATAGCAAGGAACAGCTAGAAGTGTACCCTGGATTGTGTAGGTTCAGGTTAAAGGTACAATACAGGCTGAGCCCTAATATACTATATATACTAGGAGAAGGCTTTAGGGCCGGCCAGGCTAAATAAGGAAACTGAGGTAAGGGCAGGCATAGACATGTAGGGACGCATCGCGACACGAAACATGAAACACGTATGAGGTAGGGATCACGAGATCACATATATATGAGAGAACGCGATCGAGGAGGCAGTGTCCGAGAGAAGGATAAGAATGCATAGACATGTAAGGACGCATCGCAACATGAGACATGAAGCATGTGAAGAGCAGGGGTTAGTGAGGCTGTATAGGAACAGCTTCAGGACGGAAGAGGGTGTTGTTAAAGAGGTCATTCCAGATGGAGTCTGGTATGGTGAACTCTTCCAAGCTGGAGAGGATGTCATCTTTGAGGGTCCAACCAGGATGGTCACTGGCAGTGGTCTCCTGGGTAGTCAGAGGAGAGGAAAAACTGGGGGTGGTTTCACCAATTGTAACAATATATATGACAAGCTATCCTTCAGCGATCATATCTCTGAAGGAGTTGTTCATGAACCATTGGAAGGTAGCGGGGGAGTTGGTGAGACCAAAGAACATGACAGTTGGTTCAAAGAGTCCTTTATGGGTGGCAAATGCAGCCTTCCATTGGTGGCCATCTTTGATGCAAACATTGTTGTACTCCCATTGAATGTCAAATTTGGTGAAGAGCTTGGCTCCTTGGAGTTTGTCAATGAGGTCAGAGATAAGGGGAAGGGGATAGGCATCTCAGATAGTATGTTCATTGAGATATCTGTAGTCCTGACAAGGTCATAGTCCACCATCCTTTTTCTTTACAAAGAAGAAGGGGGATGCTTGGGGGGAATTGGATGGTCTAATTGTCCCAGATTTTAAGTTTTCATCCAGGAACGCTTTGGTAGCTTTCTGTTCATCAGGAGATAAGGAATATATCTTTTCTATTTTTGGGGTAAATGATTCATTGAGGTTGATCTCATGGTTGTAGGGTTGAGATGGGAGAACATGGTTGGTCACTTCTTTGGAGAAGACAGAAGCATATTCAGAGTACTCAGGGGGAAGGGTAGATTTTGGTTTAGCTTTCTTGGCAGCTGCAGCCAATTCAGTTGTGGTGGTGAGTTTAGCAATTACAGGAGATCCTTTAGGAATGAAGTGGGATCTACATTGAATGATCTGGTGGATTGTTTGATTGTCATATGCTCTGTTGAGATATTGTGCCTTCATTTTATGATCAAGGTAGGAGAGGAGGTGTTGGTCGAGATGGCATTGATATTTACATGTCTAGGTGGTCGAGGAGATGGTTTGTGGTAAAACCCATCATGGCACTTCAAGTCATCCATGTGGGAGGTGTAGAGGTCTCAGGATTTATCGATAGATTCATCAATGGAAAGTGTTTGAGAGGACCAATTGATAATGGGGTTAACTGCTTTAAGCCAAGGGAGCCCTAGGATGATGTTCTCTTGTCCACAGGACATTACATAGAAGAGGACTTTCTTGGCAATCCCTTCAATGTTCAAGAAGATTTTACAGGTATACCAGATATCTCCACTTTTATTATAGGAATGATTGTCATTTCTTGCTCAGATGGGGGGGTTGCGTTTGACAGTAGGGAGTCTATGTTTTCATACAAACTGCCAGTTGATGCAGGAAATATCTGCACCACTATCAATGAGGGCTCAGGTGTTGATGATTTTCATGGAGTGTGAAGGTATGATGAGTTGAACAGGAATTTGCATAGATTTTGTTTCAGATCATACAGTTACAGCAGCACAGCGAGGGGAAGGAGAGGCTTGTGTTGAGGAAGCTCTCCATTCTAAAAATCCAAAGAAGTAGTAAAGGAGACCCTCCTAATGGTTTCTTCATCGTCGTCCTCTACTTCTTCTAATTTGGGCAGTGTCAAGACCAGGCAAACTCTGGAGGGAACTCTGAAGGAGTGGAGTTACTTAGGGTCAAATGGGACTTTGGCTTCACTGTATGTGGTGCGCCCTTGTCAAAGTCTGGTTGTCCTGGATTTCGGAGAAGGTCGGAGTTAAGGACTTAAAAGTGTTGGGGATGCTATGTAAGTTAAGAGAGGAAATCAGAGGAGAGCCATCAAGGTTCAGTTGGAGGAGAGGAGTTTATATTATTTGATATTCGAACTGAGGGAAGTACAGAGGAGTATGGAGGTTTATATATGATGGAGGACAGGGATTAGTAATGGAGGTTGTAAGGGTTTGTACTATACATATGAACTCCGGTGCATTCTCTCTAGAGACACAACTCCGGACTTCCAGACCATTACCTTTAATTCCTTGCTCTTTGTCTCCATCTCGTAAATACTTGCTGTCACCTCTTTTTAGTATATGTAGTTATGCTCTTAGTTCCTCTCTGATCCTGTGCTCACTTAGGAGCACAGCTCTGGTTATTCCTCACCTCCGGATCTGTACCAATGTGACTTCACTCCATTAGTAATCCTATGCCCCTCCATAGTATATAAACTCCTGTAACTCCTGTACTCTCTCTCTAGTCTGGATATTAACTTAGTTCATCACTCCTAATCTCCAACCTTGAGTCTTGACAACTCTCCTCTGATACATCCACTCGACTTAGTACTTTGAAAGTACTTAAGTCTATACCGCTCTGAACTCCCTTGCACATTGGGACAACTAGACTATTGGCAAGGACACACCACACATGGTGAAGCCAAGTCCCGCCCCCTCAGTAGCTCTGAGAACCCGGAGTTACACTGGAGTGCACGGACTTAACAGTATATTCAGACTCATACTTGCAAATAGTCTCTAACTCCATATGGTTATGCATACCACCAGATCCCAGATTCACGCCCTTGGCGCTACTTGCCCCCTATCCCCATGCTACAATCCCTTGAGCTTCTTCAGAAGTGGTCAACTGTTATGATCATGATTTAACCCCTATCTTTTTACCTTATCTTATCTAAGTCACATGACTTATCTTTCAGATTTCACTTCCATATCATGTGACATTACATAAGAGGTCTAGAATCTAAACACATGTTTTCCTCATGCTTTTAATCTCCATGACCTAGAATGTTCTAGCATCACTTATTTAATTACTGTACATTCTAGAACATTCCCTTATCATATACAAGTCATGACATCATAGATACACACGGACCAGTATCATAATATGTACAAACAACTGTAACAGTATAAATAGTCGAATGTCAACACCCCAAGAACTTCAGTCAAGTTCTTGTTGGGTTTCCCTCAACTATTCTTTACTCTAAAGCAAGTCTCTCGTGTGAGGTGGCCCAAGTCATTATTTGATTTGAGGTCATCAACATTAGAACTTGACTATTCACTTCCGTCACTTCATACTTCATCTACTGTATATCTGTTACAATTGGTGAAACCACCCCCAGTTTTTCCTTTCCTCTGACTACCCAGGAGACTACACCCAAGGACCACCCCGCTTGGACTCTCAAGGACGACATCCTTTCTGGCCTAGAGGAGTTCGCCATACCAGACTCCATCTGGACTGACCTCTTCGAGGACATCCCCTTCCCACCTGAGGCTGTTCCAACACAGCCTCATTAACCTTGCCTCATCATGTGCTTCTCATGTGCCACACATATCACATCTCTACGTGTCGACACATTCTTCCTCTTTCATTGAACACTGCCTCCTCGATCGCATTCTCCTTATATGCGGTCTCATGATCCTTACCTCATACGCGCATCCCCTCTCGTGTCGTGACGCGTCTCTATGCGTCTTGCCTGCCCTTATCTCCTATTTCCTTATTTAGCTGGACTGGCCCTAAACCACTCTACAAGTATATATATTAGGGCTCCGCCTGTATTCCTTCTTTAACCTGAACCTACACAATCCAGTGTACTCTTC
>JBBPRX010000127.1:0-23819 GCA_038093195.1 Boletus fagicola
TAATCCCCAGTGTGCTAGCAGTTGCCACCTGTTGCCACACTCTCTGTGCCATGCTTAGTAATTCCCCTTTTCTTCTTATCTAGTTGACAGTTCAAGGGCCCCTTCTGACCTACTCCGATCATCTCACTAGGTATGTCCTTTCAGTAGTTCTCTCATTTCCCTTCTGACCTGCTCCCATTTGTCTCGCTAGTAGGCTTTTTTGTTGCCCTCCTCTCCCACCCTGGTTTTTCCTTTTCCGGCGGGTTTTCCTTTTTCATATTTCTGTTTTTCTGTCAGCGCAGGTTTACTTATTCATGTTGGGTTGTAATCAAGCTGAGTCTTACGTGCTATCTATAGTGCGTAAGGCTCGAAATTTGCCTATTATCCCTGTGTTTTTTCGGCACTGAAGATAAATTAGACTTCAAAAAGCTCAAAGACTCCGAACACCCTTCTCAATCGAAAACACACTGAGCACTCAGCCGCGTCAGGCAAGAGGTATGTAATATTCATTTTTTACTTTATTTTCAGGGCAAAAATGTTTCATAAATAAATTTTAACGTTCATTATGCAAAATCATATTTTCCACATAATTTAAAGATGATAATCTTCGGACGAACGCTGCTACTAAGCGATGGGGCAGCGTCGCGCTTCTCTTCTCCCTTCCCATCCTCGTCCTCATCGCTCGTTTCACCCACCCGCCACTCCCTGGCCTCGGGTTCACACTTGAGGTGCCTCGCTTTCCCTTCGCACCCAGGATCCCATGCGCCTCAGTCTACCCTGTCAGGCCACTTCGTTCGCAGCCAAGCGAGACCGCCCACCCTCGCAGTTCTCTCCACTCACGAGTCCAGATTGTCCGTCCGAGATCGGAAAGCGCTTCGCGCTTTCGCCCACCCACTTCCTTTCCGCGCTCACACTGTCCTGTCCTCCCCATGCATGTAGATACACCACCCTTGCTTATATACATGCCCGAGTCACTCCCCAGAGCATGCCGAAGCACAGTCCAAAGATGTGTTGTGCCAGGGTATATAATATGGCGAGTTCGTTAACTGCGGAGACTCGTCGAGTCCATTGACACGTCCCAACCGAGGCACACCGTTCCGGGACCTTTCAATCTAAGTAGCCTTCTTCACTATTCATCTTCGGTCGAGGGGTGAACAACCCTGCTTCCGCCTCCTGAGTCCCTCTTCCTTGGTAATCTCTCCTGTTGGATGACCCCCTCGTCCTTTTTCCTTGGCAATCTCTCTTGTTTGTCCTTCTTCATTGGCACGCTCTCCTCACTCTCCTTCTCTGGCAATCTCTCCTGGTTCAGTGGCACGTTGAAAAACTGAACACAGTCCTCGCTCCTCCTCGCCGGCAATCCTGCTGGAATCATCGCGTCAGAGGGCACGACCTCCTGCTGCACCTCCTCATCGTTTCTCCCGCGCAGTACCCCTCGACCAGTCTCAGTGGGGGGTGTTACGACTTCCCATTCCTCATCGATCTTCTTAGGTGACCTCTTCTGTTCGGGATGCAAGGAACGAATGTCTTCCACTGGCACTCTGATATTGGAGAATAGTAAGCCCTGAAAACAGCCACATTCAACGTCAATCTCGTCCACTAGCTTTGGTGCTCTGCATGGCTTTCCATCTCAGCTTCAGCAGGTTCTCTCTATCCAAATCACCTTCGTACCTCTGCCGCTGCCTGTTTACGAGAGGAAAGGTTCTGCTCGTGCGCCTCTGCATGCGTCACGTTGGAGATACTCGGTTTCTCATCTTGAACCTCATTGAGTTCCTCAGATCGTTGATCCGAAGGAGCAAGAGACACATCGCTACGATTCTTCTCTCTGATTCCACCCTCAGGCGTGGAGTGACTGAGATTGTGATGGTGTTGCTTTTGTTTGAAGACCCTACACATTGCCCACATCAGCTCCGCCTTGGGTTACGAATCTCTGCGAAAAACAACAATTCACCTAGCTGCCCGTCGTGAAACGGCTGCGCTTGTCATCCGAACCCGGTCCTGTAACGCAAGCCTCGTAAGCTCCTGGTAAGTAAGTTGGACGGAGGACCCAACCATGCTGTCACGGAGCGAACCAACCAGGCTAGATCGGTATTCGACATCCTCCAAACCTGTTTCTGGGATCGACACGATGCCATCATACGAGAAGCCTTCGTCCACGGCCGCGACCATGTTAGACAACATATATGATACATGGTTTGCCATACTGTTTGCGGGTAGGGACGAGAGTGAGGGGGAAATCCTCGAGTTGATGACCTGAGGAGGGTTCGAATTCGAGTTTTCATAGGGTATGCCGGTTTGGGGCTATGGCCCCCATGTGGATACCATAGACAAGCCGACTACGTGTTCTCCATTCCACATCAGAGCCACACTGCCGCTTTGGTGGGGTGAGGAACTACAGAATCGTTTGAGGGCGAATTTACGAACATAAATCATCACCCCAGAACGTGCATTATGAATTCCGAAGGCCCCAATTGATTATGCTCATTCTATACAGACATGCAATACCATCCCACCCACCCTAGATCAGAACAATATTTTTTCAATCTCGAAGTATTAGGCCTAGGTCTGGTCTGGGTGGCACCTGCATTGAGTCGGGACGAGCTGTCCAAACGTGTAATGCGCTACATCACACCTGGTTCAAGGTCCGCTCCGGTATGCCGAGTGGCGCTTCCTGCTACGTATCCTCTATTGGTTTCACTGGCTAAAGTGCGTGCACACGGGGATACTAAGTTAACTGGAATGTACATGTACAGTGGAGAATGGAATTGTTGTGCTTGAGTACTTTGGAAGTAAACCAGTCGAACTGGAGGTGCATAGATCATGAAGCCGCTGTAGGGGATAGAGAGTATGAGCTCAGCTCGAAGAATGTTTCTATTGACTATACGGGGGAGTATTAATTCCCTAATGAAATCGCTGGAACCTGGGGGTGGAGAGTGCCAGCGCGACGGTGATCCTTCAACATCCTGAATTCCGGGGAGGCCAGGATTGCCTTCCGGAGGGTTTCTAGGTTAGACGAACAAACAATTACTACTTCATGTCGAGGCAGGACGGATCCCAACTTACCATTCTTGCACAGGTCATATAGTGCAGCAGTAGGATAGACTAATCGAGAACGCGGTCGGGGTGGACTGCCCGGGGATGGGAGTAACATTTTCACAATGTCGATCACGTGTGGCTTTATAGCCTCTTCACCAGCCGCTAGCAAATTCGTCAGTGGCTGCACACTGGATGACGGAAGACATGCTTACATATCTGAGCAAGTGCGGCAAGAATCTTGACACCTTTCATTTGAATCTTTTTGCCATTGGCCTTCAAGTTGGCGATGCTTTGTTCCACAATGGGCGTCAGCTCCGCCGGATGATCCCTCTCTACAAACGAGTCAGTCATGTAGGTGCATACAGTCGGTGAACATTTACACACCGAGGATATCGAGACATAACAGGCTCATGCGGACGTCATGGCGTTCACCACCCTCAAGCTTCTTCATTAAAGCGGGAACAATCTTAAGGTCGACGACTCGCCGCCTTAGATCACCTGGGCCAAACACATCGTCAGCACAAGGTTCGAATCAGCGAGAATTCACCCAAGGTTACCAATCGTCATGAGTCCACTGAAGATCTCGGTGCCTTCGACTCGGCCAACTGCATCATCAAACCAGCCTTTGTCGAGCATGGCGACGATAAGCTGTGCAGCACGATCGAAATCATCGCTATGTGTCACCATGCCTCATTTATATATGAGCCAAGCCAACCCTCACACCAAAGGTCAGCCTCTCGCTCACCTTGCTCCAAACACGTCTTTAAAGCATACGCTGCCAGCAGAGAGGTCTTCTTTCGTTCCAACTGTCTCATAAAGATATGCACGGTCTTGACCCGCGAGCAAAAACGCAGAATCGTCGAATCTGATTCGCCAATAGTCAGCTCCGTGAACGAGAGTGCTCGCGAACTTACATCTGCATAGCTTCAATAATGTCAAGGTCGCCGCAGTGCGTTCATGCGCATCGCGCGACTCAATAGTTGACACAAGCTTAACCATTACTCCCTCGTCAAGCTGCCCAGAACCTAACACAAGTCAACCACAAAAAGAGGTATGCACGATGCCTCGCGCTCACTCTTGTCTTGCAATACAGGAAGCAAATCACCAGTGTTATCAGGTAGAGAGGTGCTACCTACTTCTGCATCTAACGGAGGGAGAACGTTACCAAGGTAGCCTGATGTGCACGATGCGTCGCACTCACTATTGTCTTGCAATACAGGAGGCGAGTTATCAGTGTTGTCGGGCGGAGAGGTGCCGCCTACCTCTGCATCTAACGGAGGGAGAGTGTTACCAAGGTAGCCTAGGAAGTTAGGGAAGTGGATATCGCCGGTAACTGTTTCCCCGATACCAATCAGGGAACAGAGTGTGCACCAGTAACGCTGCGACTCACGTGACGCGTTCAATGCAGCTAGAGCCTCTACGGCCGCCGAACCGACAAGACCTCTTTCCCTTTCTGCCAGCTCAAAGATTTTAGGTTTCAACTCTTGGCAAAGATCTGTCGAATCGATCGACAAAAGGTACGACACTGAGTTGGAAAGTTCTTGCCTGGCCGGTACTGAGCAAAAGACGCAATCATCTTAAGCGACGCCACCAACTGGCTGGATGCTATGAAGATGTAAATCAGCGAAGTACATGACCAATAAGACACCATTACCCTTCACTTCCAATGCCACCGAGAGCCTTGTTTGCCCAGTTTCGCTCTCATCTGACCTAGCGCTAAGCTGATTGATAACGTTGCCCCTTATGTCATCTGTAGAGGATAAGCATGCAATCAGAGGACATTGATCATACGCACCGTGATCGATGAGGTAACGCAGACTGCCCATAACCAATGGGAATAAGTTCTCATTGGGACTCTTCGCGGTCCGTTCCAGTGCACGCATGAGAGCTCCGATCACTTCGTCGTGAGCGATAAAACGTCGTCGGAGTGTTTCGTGCCTTGTCGAGAATCGTAGAATGTAGAAAATTCCGGGGGGATCCGCGGAGGACAATATGACGCAGAGAGAGTCCCTTACATCCTTCAATTGTTCCTCGGAAACAGAGAAGTTGGCTGTGGAGATATACGGGATCAGTATCCTTCGCGAGGAACATTGTGGGTGATAACCTACAAAGTACGTCATAGATGACGGTGAGGGCGACCTTATTGAAACCAAATTGCTCGCCAACGGACCATTGTGGTCTGGGCACTGTTTCAGCCTGTCCATTGTGTAGCCCTCGATAATTTAAACGCGTCAGATCTACATCGTCGATGGGCATGGATGGGTTCATAGGAGGCGGAACTTACTGGAATTAAGAAGGAATAACACCCTCTCGAGAGATTCTAGCGTCTTTTGTTCATCGCTAAGCAATGATGTCAATAAACACGTCGATGCTCCTTCATCTGGGAGTTCAGTTGTCCATAGTTTATCTGAGACTCTTCGTGGCACAGTCGGGATATCAACGCTATCTCGTAGATTGGCGAGGGGCGTGTACACATCGCCAGACAAAATGGATGAATGAATCTTTTGATCAGGAATGACCGAACGAGGACGAGACCGATGCCGCCTGCGGACGATTATCAATCAACGACGAAACCGAGTCCACCAGGATGGCGTTACCTCTGCTCGTGTTTACCAGTACCACTAAACGATACTTGGTGACGAATGGGCAAGATCTCGAGAAATTTCCACAGACCCGTCATCGTATCCTCTCGGCCGAGATCGATATCCTCCGGATCCCAGGTAAACTCTTCCGGTTTGAAAACTAAACCGTGGGCGGCGGCTTCCCGTCTCATCCATAGAAGTGGCACATTGCCGGCATGAACAGGATAAGAGCCAGCGTCGACCTCAGAGTGACTAACCACTTCATTATATCCCCTGCTGATCCCACCACTGGACGCGAGACTGCATCAGCTTCGCCCTGTGTGTAGATCGATATATTACGTACACATCAGCATGGCTACCAGCGAACCATACTTCTTTAACATCGCTGATGGCGGATCTCAGACTTCGTATCTTGCTATGACGAGCGTTCACTTCTGCAAAGTACTCTGGTATGAACTTGACTCGACGTTCATCAAGAGCAAGTGCATGTCGGAAATGGCACGCGTTCGTCACCGTTGTGGAGGCGGCGATGTGGACATCTTTCTTGATCAGACCCAAAGAAGACACCGTATCCCTGGCCAAGGTCAGCTCGGGGTGTAACAAAGGGCAGGATAAAGGCAGCACACCAGACTCCCACGAAATGGATCCTCACACCCGGCCGACAGGACTCCTTCCTAAATATCATTGCCTTCTGTCTTGTCTCGGGATTATAGGGATCGATGGAAAGGTAATGACCATATGCCCTGTTGCAATATACTCGTGAAGTATGGGACTCGCGTAAAATAACAATGGGGATACTGACGAATCAATGTCATCTTTCTCCTTCACCAGGCCAACCTGTTATAATTGTGAATCCGTCAATCGCCACTGATAACGACAAATCCTACGCGCACTCACCTCATGGATCATAGTAGCAAGCGTCCGCACTTGATATGCGCCTCGAGAGAACCCTGCAAGGATCCCATCATCCGCTAGAGCCAGCGATAACATGGACATACCAAACAAGTATATTCGATCCCCCTCCTGATAGTTTTCTGCTAACCAAGTGTACGCATCCTTCACGTTTTTCTCCACATTCCTGTAGGGACCAATTACGTGAGTGGCTAGAGGAAATATGTATCATCTAGAACCGACCAAGCGAGTGCCATCTCAAATGAGCTGTAGATCGCCTTCCCCACACGACAGGGTAGGGGTAGATTGTCGGTATCACATGCACCGATCCCCTTCAAATAATGTTGACGTTGCTCGGGCTCAGAGCCTTCTCTCACCAATTTTACTAGTTTGCGTAGCTTTACGACATTCGTATTCTGCCCGCGCACTGGTCAGCTACGGAGGATCGTAGCGCACATAAACAGTTACCTTTTCACCAGGTCTGTTAGACGTGCCGTCTATAAAGACCGCCAGGTTCCGCGGATTCTCAGAAGCACCTCCACAATCGGGGCATCGGTATGGCGGCGGCGGCGTTGACACTGACATTGATACTGGCTCGAGTCTGGAGGGCGATGGGCTTGGGTTTGTCTCACGAAAGGGTCATCTTTAATAGCGCACGCCATACTCGCAGACCGTTCTACAGCAGTGAACAAACGAGGCTTCCGCATGGATGTACATAGCGAACCCATCCACCTGGAAAGATCGAATATTATGTTACTTGCTTCCAAAAGCGCTGGACACACGTGGCGTGAGGTTGCGAGTGGGTGACTTGGATCTGGGTCACAGCTCAGCGAGGAGCACAGCCAGGAGTTCAGCACCGTGATTGGCACTGGGAACCAGGTAATGTGACACTAGGTAACCATTTTAGCCCTGGGGTCAGGGTTGTATCACCACGCGTAGTACCGGCCAGCCTGGTGACAAAGTCAGTGAATGCCGAGTTTGTACAAGATACATACTGCACATGTTAACTGCACCGTTTCAGCGTCAGTTGGATTAGTCGGTGTTGTATAGTCACATTGCCTACTGCTAGTTCGGAATGATACGCTGAGCTTCAAGTTTCGGCGCTTCTGCATTTGGTTACATTGCCCAAAAAAAATTTCATGCTCTTCATTTGACGGAACCGAACACGCTCGTTGAACAGTTGAATGGTTGAACCAGTGTTGAACAAGCCTGATAATCTGCAAAGGTGGTAGCCGACATTGGCAGGTGTGGAATGTTATCGCTTGAGTTATCTTGCTTGACAATTACCAAGTTGCTTGACAAGGTTTCTCCAGACTCATAACCGTGGGAACCAACTCACCACGGAAACTCCTTCCTTTTTTGGGTGGTGGCTAAATTCGTGTAGGCCTACAAACACCGTCAAGCAAGGTTTTCGCCGACGGCAGTCGGCATTTCCAAGTACCCTACCACAGGCATTTGAGAGCTGTGATTGGACAATGGCTCGCAAAAAAGGAAATTAAGGGTCCTACTAAAAAAGAAAACGGGCGCAACCCATCCCAAAACTCGCTTCAGAAAGCCGATAGCTGACTTGAACCATCCACATTGTTCTTCGTTATCAATGCTTCTCTGGGTGCTTCAGAAGCTTAGTCGAATGCATTGAATGCACGAGGTATGTGCAAGGCGGTATGGGGCGGCTTCTTCGAGCTGATGCCATCATTGAAATTAATCCGTGGTACCTAATGCTAGGCGAACTGCTCACACTGGAGCTTCACTGTGTCACGAACTCGAGTCGAACTATTGAGCTGTGTTGGCAAAGAGTCGTTTGCAAGGTCACTGTCACCACGGGCAGGAAGTTGAAGACACTTAAGTTGCAGTCTGAGATACAAGGCACTGTCCGATCTTTCTTATGAATGGAGCGGGGGACATTCAGCCCGAGGCTCGAGGGAACGTGCACTGCGCGCATGTTGGTCC
This sequence comes from Boletus fagicola, assembly GCA_038093195.1. Classification (NCBI taxonomy): domain Eukaryota; kingdom Fungi; phylum Basidiomycota; class Agaricomycetes; order Boletales; family Boletaceae; genus Boletus; species Boletus fagicola. Next base: position 8,436 of record JBBPRX010000127.1, read on the forward strand.
TCCGGACTTCTCGAACCCTGCTAACCCACTGCAGATTCTTTATTTCGAATCAAACCTTGGATTTTGACTTTTCACCTCCACTCAGATCTCACCATTTGCTCAGTCACAATGCGCCGTGTTTCTCCCTGATGGCTTTAGGGTCCTGCAGGGTACACGGGTAAGGGTGATTCATTGGTCTCGTCTCGCTCATGTGTTCGGTATAGTACTTGGGCAGACCAAATCCAGATAATCCTGTCGAAAATGGTCAGTTATAGTAGGTGTCCAAGCCCGGTGACCGCAGCCGAAATCGAATCACACATCTTACTCCGTTGAGTTCACGTACGCTGCCAGCGTCAACAGCGATAGCGACATCAGACGACCGAAACCACAGTGCCGATGTATTGCCTCCCCAGATTCAGACATGATTGACTCTCCTTCGCCATGCCTTGGCCCAAACTTCCGCTGCGCCCACAGATTCCTCCAAGGAAAGATATGAGCACGACCGACCCACATATCGCGTAGCTCAAGGCAATATGTTTCGATTTTGATGATACAATTATGTCCATATCTTCTTCTATTCCGCGTGTCTGCCTATTCATCTTACCCCAGCCATTCTGTGCTTGCGCCAGCCAACAATGACCACGGTTGTGCGCTCGATATCCTCGCAACGAGCGAGCCGTCGTTTCTTGCCTCTGTACCCTCGCCATCGCACGTAGCTCATGAATTGCAGTCCGCACTATCCTTGGTCGCCCAGCGGCGGCTCTCGACGAATGACTCGCATACAAGCTCGCTGTCGAAGAGCAACACGGTGCTGCTCAATTGTGGCCACCGCAGGGTATGCAGGGCCAGGCCCGGAGGAAGACGATTGCAGCATTCCAGGAGGGGTCCAATCGCATTCATTAGTGAATGTACATGCATTCCGATATACTCTATGCTTTCTCCTGTTGGCCATTTACTCCCTCCCATTTCGTACGTGTCCCGTTAACTTGTCTCCCTTTTAGGCCATCACTCCGGCCCTGTGAAAACATGCTATGATTAGTTTGGTTTGTTTGTGTTCATCTACACGAGCGAGAGACAGTACGAAATATACATCATTAGGCATGGTACAGCAGGAAATGAGACTGATCTCAGAAAATTTATATGTTGGGCTCTGTTCGTCTTTGTTTCCGTGTGTCTCCTCCTGCCTACATATGTATGTCCATTATTGGTTGTCGTGCCAGCTCTCCATTTATGCTTTTATATGCATGACCATGTTTTGTTCCATTTGACAGAATCTGCGCGATAATGTGCAGCTCTGCTCTACTATACACATTGATTCCCTACTCATTCTGTTCCATTCTGCAGTGATATGTTTCTATAATCCCTGTGTTCTGCTCCGTTCTGTAGTGGTGTGTCCCTATAATAATAAAAACCTGCAAACATGAAAAGCTCCATAAGTGTACTAGACAAGTGCCGAAGACTGTGACAGGCCAGAAAAGCCACTGTGAGTGAGAGTGGAGTAGCGAGAATGTAAAGTCTTCTGATTGAGGTTGGTGAGAATGGAAAGAGTGTGTGAAAGTGGCAAGAGATGAAGCACTGAGAGCTTTGTAAGAGCAATAGAACTGATAACTTGTAGTATGGTTTCTAGAGATTTTCTGTATCAGTAGAATTGGTACACCAATAAAATACACACCACACACTTCATGAAATCTCGCTTGGTGACCATACCTGTGACCTGGGACTCGAGGCTCTTGCACTTCTCTTGCAATATATACATGATTTGTGCCAGATCCTGCATATATGCACTCTAAAAAAGCTGTATCACATATTATTGTTCTGTTAGGTCATAGCTCACTTGATTGAAACCAAGAAAAGCTTGAGGAGATACAAGTGCAGTTTGCGCAGAGGATGGCATCCATTGGTAAATGGTGGTCTGATCTGAGGCATCAGATCTGCATGACAATTAGAGATCTTGGGTGAACTGTATAAGTCTTCCACATCCAAAGGAAATGATGGAGTTGCTGGTTGATTGGATGAATACATGATTGCAAAGATTGTTAAAATCTGAGAGGCAAGCTAGCAATACCAGATGCTCAGCTGTTGCCTAAGATGGGCGAGAACAACTATATTTACCTAGCAATACCAGATGCTATGGTACATTTGTTTAGGAATGAATACTAAGTAAGAGAACTTGAATAACTCACCTCAGCTGTTGCCTAAGATGGGCAAGAACAACTGAGGTGATTTGGAAGGGGATGAAAGGTTTATATAGTATATGATGAAGGCACACTCGTACCTCAATATGTGTAAAACGGATTTAAAAGAAGTGTAGTAATATTAGCCGACAAGGGTCAATGCAAAGGAAGTCAAGAGTAATCACAGTTCCAAGCCTTCCGAGCCTTCTGAAGGGCGTGGGAAAATATTGCAACTGATTCCGGAATTGGGGCTTCTGAACTCGGAAGTGCGGAAATGCACTTCCAGTGCACCACTGCAAACAGTAGACAGGTACTTCAGAAGTGTCATTCCAGATCTCAGAACCACCGGAATGGTTCCAGGATCAGTGGTATTTGTCAAAGATGTAGCCTGGAAGCAACGTCAGGAAAACCTCAAATTGTTTAATAGTATCTTAGCTATCAGCCCTTGGTGCGCTTGTTGCAGCAAATGCCATGAGTTGTTGTGCCATGGCCATGATCTGGGCCTGCATTTTGGTGATCATTTGGTTGCATGGGTCCATGACATTTCCTTGTGGTGGTGGTAGTGGTGGAAGTGGTAGCGTGGGAAAGTTTGGCGATGTGGGCTGACTTCCTTGTGGGCTCAGAATTGAGAAGTCCAATTTGTTTCCTCTTGGGTCCCACAGGTTGGGCTATCTCTTCCCATGTATAAGGGTTGAGTATGACTTGTTTTGGCAATTTATACATAGATTGCCTCTGCTTCATATGGATGTATGGGTTCTTCTCCGTTGGTGAACCTGGCTCATAGGAATTTGAGGAAGTGTTCCATTAACTCCTCTGGTTTGACTTTAATGTTATAAGTATCATTTGGATTGTATTCAAACTGTGGGAGTTCGAAAGGTGTATTTTCCTTTTTGGCTTTGAAGGAAAGATCCTTGTAATTGGGGAAAATCCTGTCTCGAGGGAAGGGCATAGAAAACATCCAAAAGTAAAGAAAGATTCAAAGGCGAGGACAAACTCACTCCAACCATCAGGAAAACCTCAAATTGTTTAATAGTATCTTAGATGTCTTGAATGTACTTGGCTCGAGAAAAAAAACTACCTAAGACAACTTAGGTTATTAAGTAGACTACTGTAAGTCTGTTAAGACAGTGGCTCTTAAATAAGGTGTGATGCAAACATTTGCAGTATATGTAAACCGGGACTTCCACATTCCCTTGTAGTTCTATGGAATGGTATTAGTACATTAGCAGGCTAAGCTCCAACACCATGGTATGTGTTGAATGATGATCCTTATCTTCATAGTTTCACCAGTGATATCCTCAAACAAAAAGTGGTTACCTTCCAGCCAGAAATTTGCTAGTTCACATTGTTTTTCAGGACAGTTGAACACCTCATTAGAATTGAGTAGGCTATACTGTAGATCATCGCAATACTCGTGGATGTGAATCCTCCCTGCCACTCTGCCATCCTCTGAGTAGCCTGTTGTGGGAGTGTGAGCATGCACTATACAAGACAGTGCCACATAACTGAGTACTACTTATGATGGTGTGGATCAGATCGTCACTCTGAATTATTGCAGGAATCTTGTTCTTGTGGATAACATTCCACAGTAGTTGCAATACTTTGACTTCGGACAAGCTCTTGGTACCCCAACATGTATTTAGCATTCCATTCCACTTTGCATAAGTTGGAATCAAGATACTGTGCCATTTGTTATCGGTCATTGCACCCTGGGGAAGATGGGAGTTGTTGTACTTCGCCTTCCTTGTGGAACATTCGGTGCCTTGAATTGGAGAAGGCTTTGTGCATGATCGCTTTGAGGAAGGTGCCTCACCATGATTAGCAGCTTCAATCTAGATACAATAATTTTTGTTGATCTGGAAATTTCTATGAGTAGGTCACTTACCGTCATTGTCTGTTTTCGACTTGTGAGTGTCAGGGTGGCCACAGGAGAAACATCAATGATTATTGGGTTATCAGCAGAGCCAGAAAGGGCAAATGTGACATCTATGGGAACATCAATGGGCTCAGCTTTGACAGATGAGGGAACAACCATTGGTTTCTGGGTGAATGGAGGCTGACCATGATTGATGCTTGCATTTATTGGGTCATCAGCGGAGTAGGAGAGGGAAAATGTGTCGTCCAAGGGAACGTCAATGGGCTCAACTTTGACAGGTGTGGGAGCGTCTGTTGATTTCTGGGTAAATGGAGGTTGGCTGTAATTGATACTTTTGTCCTAAGTTAGATGATCATTATGTATCTCATACAGTATTATTGTAACACAATGACGTACCTTCAACTGAGCTAGCTGCGGATCAAGTGAGAGAGACTTGTGCAAGTTGGAGAGTGAGTGTGCAGCTTCACGTTCCACAGTATTGTCATCATCCAATAGGACTGCAGGAGACTCATCTTCGGCATTGGCACTAAATGGTGTTGGTGGACGAGTTGTAGGTGGTTTAGGAGCAGAAGAACAAGCTGTTGTAGATGTCGCTATCAGATTGAGGGATAAAGAAAAGCGAGTGCTGCTGGCAACATTTGAAGAACTTATGATTTGTTTTGCTGACTGTTTGGACTTGTTGCCTGTGTCCAAGGAGTTAGTGATCCATTGGTTCATATACTGTAACCCAGAAATGCTTCTTTGGGATCATCATTCTGACATTTGCTAATAAGGTTCCAGAAAAAAAGTGTGGATTTGGTCAATAACAACATGGTGAATGTTAAAGGAAAGAAGTACAAACTGATTTGTTATCTTCACATTTCCTAATCCATCTGCATCAGATGATGTCCAGGAATTAGCTTTGTGAGCTTCTTGACGCAAGGCATGTACTGCATCACAATGGATCATTTTTCTTGGGTCCTTCCTTGACTGCAGCTCCTCACTTTCTCCTCCATCCGTCATTGTTGTTGTTGTCGCTGTTGCCGTTGCCATTGCTGCTACTGAACCACTAACCTCCGTGGAATCATTGGTGACTTCTTTCATTTGATCCAGTGCCATCGATGGCTGACCTTTTGGGGTGGGTCACACCAGTTGAGGTTGCGGTTGGGGCCTTTTTGCAACTTTCACCTTGACTTCCTCTAATGCTTGCTTGTCCTGGAGACTGGCAATGTGTTTGTTCCCAGCTCAACGTACTTCTTCAGCCTTCCAGCATTCCTCCTCAAGGTGCTGTTTGTTGGCCTCAATTTCAGCTTTGGTACAGCGCTTGCATTTCATGTCAAGCAGAGGTTGGGCGACATGCTCTGTAGCATTCTCTTTTTGAGTCGTGACCATTATTGGCCTCTGGAACAAAGAGATAGGATGATGAAGGGGTGAGTGGGTGGAACTCAAATTTCCAATCGGATGTGACTTGGGCTGCAGGAAAAAACATGTACTCATAAGTCCCTGTGTTTAGGATTCATCGTGCCATAAGGCCTGGACTCTAACCATTTTTCCACATTTCAAGCTCACTCTCGATGTCCCATACCCATTGACTATTCTCCGTCTCCAGGATACCCTGCTCGTACCCTGGCTGCCAGCAACTACTGAAGAATAGATTGTCTCTCACTCAACACCAGCGCTCTGTACATCAGCACTCCTTCTGTATTCCCAAGGACGGTCTGCCTCAACGCAATGCAGCTACAAATGGTCAACAACACTTCACTCGGGATTACCACCTATTGTTAGATGGTAATGTTGTCATTGCCTACTCCATCCCATTGTTGACTTTGGACTATTAGGATGCATCTGTAATGAAGCCAGGAATTTTATTGATCCAGCCACACCTCTGCCTCTGCCTCCTGTACAATCCAATAATGACTGGACACCTTATTGCAACTGGCTGGAGTTTGAGACTGCGCACTTCTTATTCTCACAGGCAGAGATGTTAGCCAAGAAAATTGACACTTTACTCCATCTGTGGGGCGTTTCCCTGGCCATTCATGGTGACACACCTCCTTTTGCCAACCATCAAGATTTATATGACACCATTGATGCGATGCTGCTTGGCGAGGTGCCATGGAGCAGTCATTCAATCAACTACATTGGCGATAAAACCAGCGATGCTGCTCCATGGATGGATGTCTCATATGAATTCCATTTCCGAGACCCACGCAAACTTGTCCAAAACATCCTCAAAAACCCAGACTTCAAGGATGAAATCAATTATATCCCATATCACGAGTGGGAGGAATGTTCTGATGGAACATACTGTTGAGCTGGTAGAAAGCAGCATCCTTTGAAGGAGTGCTAGAGGAGAGCACAGCTAACTCAGATGGTGGTTAGAGTAGAAGAATCTCTGTCTATTCATGATGGTATGTCATTCATTATATATGTACAGTATGTACAATTGTAGTGGAGCTATAACTATATACTTGCCCTAATGTTGTATGTATGTTATCTAATCTACTTATCGAATAGCTGCTATAGAGTGCTACATATTGTTCAATACTTCCCCTTGCTAAGTACCTGGTAAGGTTTGCAAGCATATAAAAGTGCATGGAGCTGCTAAGTACATGTGGGGGTAAAGTGGTGAGTTCAATAGAATGTCAAATCTAATTGTGATTGAAGCTTGGTAAATTTAATATGCCCAAGATTCTTAGTGAACATGTCAGCTGGATTGTCATTTCCTTCTATGAACAAGAGATCGACTTGTCCTTTAGCAACAGCTTCACAAACAAAGTGGTCTCTGATTCCAATGTGTTTGGATTTGGAATCAGTGACTGGATTGGAAGCCATAAAGATGGATCCTTGATTGTCACCACAAATAGGGATGGATTTAAGTTTATATCCTAGTTCTCCTAAGAGGGTTTTAATCCAAATGGCCTGGCAGCTACAGTCAGAGAGTGCCATGTATTCTGCTTCTGTGCTTGATAGAGCAACAGATTTTTGAACATGGGATGCCCAAGAGAAAATGCTGTTTGCCAGTTTGAAGAAATAGCTGGTTTGTGATCAGCAGGTGATGGGGTCAGATCCCCAATCAGAGTTGGTGCAGGCAAGGATGCCTTGTGCAGAGTCACCATTGAAGTCAAGGGAGTAATCTCTAGTACCTAGGAGGTAGCGGCATATGTACAGCACTTTATCGAGATGCTCCTTGGATGGATTTGCTGACTGTCTAGCTAGTGCAATTACTGCATAAGCAATGTTAGGGCGAGTTCCAGGCATATGAGTGATCCGATGATGGTTTGAAATTGAGATCGTAATGCTGGATCTGCAATTTCTTCATTTGGGGAAGGATAATACCCAGTAGGAAGAGGAGCAGGGGTTACTCTGGCATTTTGCATGCCACATTGCTCAATGACTTTGTCAAGATAAGCGGTTTGATCTATGCATATTTTCCTGCCTTTACAGTAGATATGCATACATAGGAATTCTTTGGTTTCACCAAGATCTCTACATTTCCATTTTTGCATGAATAGTGATTTGATCTCATCAACTGTGGCTTTATTAGGGCCCCAGAAGAGAGCGTCATCTACATAGATGATGGCTACTACAATATTGGAGCCTTTCTTCTTGTAGAGAAATATACTGTACCAGCATCGGATTTCAAGCACTCAAAACCAAGTTCTGTCATGGATTGGTTGAGGGTGTTCCACCAGGCTAAGCCTGCTTGTTTTAATCCATATAAGGCACAACATAGTTGGAGCACTTTGTGCTCTTGCCCAGGTTGTTTAAAACCTTCTGATTGTTCCATGTAAATCTCTTCATCTAGCTTGCCATATAAGTAGGTGCTTGTAATGTCAAGACCAGAGATGTACCAGTTTTCTAGTGCTGCTAGTGTAAACATAAGTTGTACTGTTTCAAAGCGCACAACTGGTGAGAAGATCTGATTGAAGTCAGTACCTTCTACTTGGGAGAAGCCTTTGGCTACGAGTCTGGCTTTTTTACAGCCATCTGATTTGGCATCGAATACCCAATGATTTTTTATGACTTTCTGTCAGTTGGTCTATTGACAATATCAAAGACTTTTCGCTTTTTGAGGATGCTAAGTTCATCTCTGCAAGCGGATTCCCATTGGGATCACACATTCTTTGGTAGGTTGGCAATGTCTTTGTAGAACCATTCCCTGGGGGGTTTGCTGACCTTTTGGTCTGGTTGTATAGCTTTCGCAAGTAGGTAGTATGCGAGCTTTTCTGATACACTACCTTCCCCTTTCTGAACTAGTTTCACAATGTCAGGTTCCTCTGAGGGAGTTTGAAAAGGGGTAGTGGAGGAGCTAGGCTCAGGGTTAGGTGGAGCAGATGGAGTATGTGGTGTATTGACTGCTTCATTCCATTGTGATAAACACTTGGTGTCTTTAAATTGCTGGACAGGATGTCTCCGTTCACCGTAGATATTTCCTGGTCTGTTAGGGACTTTCCTTTCGTGCATTGAGTGGCAAGGAATAGGAGGGGGGATGTCAGGTACATGACGTCTGACTGGACTGGGAGTGCTAGGAGCAGGAGGTGGAACAGGGAGTTCATCTTCTGAGGAGCTAGAAGAGTCATCCTTTGCTGCCACGGGGGGCGCTGGATGATCTTTGTGAGTAAGGTAGGGGTGACAAGAGTTTTCATCATCATCAATGATTGGTGGAACATTTCCAAATGGATCAGGGGCAGGGTCCTGCATGATTCTGGTGTTGCACTTTTTAGGGGTAATAGTGCAATGAGGGAACATTGCTTCATCAAAAATAGCACGAGCTGATGTGAAGAGGATGTTGTTGGGTGAATGCATGAATACGTAATTGCAATCATTGCCAGGGGCTACACCAAGGTAGGTCATCAACTCAGATTTGGGGGCTAGTTTATTTATTCATACATCATGAGGTATGTGTACATAAGCACCACATCCAAATACTCTGAGATGGGATATGTCAGGAGTTTCATCGTGCAGTGACTCATAGGGAGTGTGCCAATTCAATCTCTTGAGGGGTGTGTGATTATAGATATGGACAGCATGAGCAGTTGCAAATTCCCACCAACTTGGGGGAATGCAGGCTTCATGTCTCATGACTTTAGCCTTGTCCATCATGGTGCGCATGAAGCATTCAGCACAACCATTTTGTTGAGGAGTGTGAGGGGTACTTTGTGTGATCTTGATGCCATGCTGCTTAAGAAGCACATTGAAGGCATCAGATTTATATTCACCTCCTGCATCAGACATCCAGGTCTTTACACAAGAATTAAACTGATTTTTGACCATGGAGAGAAAATTCTTGGTAGAGGATAGGGATTGAGATTTCTGGTGCATGGACATAGTCCAAGTGTGGCCAGTAAAATCATCTACAAAGACGATAAGGTATTTGTATTTCCTGTAAGAGTCCACAGGGAAAGACTTCAAGTCCAAATGAATTAATTCAAAAGGACAGGAGTCACAAGCTTCATTTGGAAGGAATGTGCAGTTTGGCATCTTCCCTAGAGTGCCACCAGGGCATAGAGAATCTTTCTTAGGGAAATCAATGATAGGGAAATTCTTTGTATGCTTCCTTGCATGAGATAAGATGTCACGCAAAGGGTGAGCAAGTCTTCAATGGATGGTCTGGTAGTCAACAGAGTATATGACTCCAAGATGTGTGACAGTCTTTTCATATGGTATGGACTTCAAGGTATAAATAGTATCACCTGGGTGACAAGGGTAGAAGTGAATGTATTCAGCTCCTGATTTCCTATGTAATGACAATTGCTGCGAGTTACCGCACACAGTCATGTTGTCCTGAAGAAATCCTTCCATAGATAGGAGTCTAGCATTTATATGTATCTGGTACGTGATGTACAGGGAATAGGTGCACTAAGTAGTTGCTGCCATTATCCTGTAAGACAGACAGTATAATGGTACCAACACCTTTAATCTGAGTCACGCCATTTGCAGTATATACATTGATGGAATCATGTAGCTCAGAGTATTCAGCGAAGTCTGTCATCACAAAAGTGAAATGGAGGGATGCTCCAGAATCTATCGTCCAGATAATCTCATCAGTTGATTTCGACTTCCCCTTACATCTAGCACACTGAGAAAATAGTGTAGAGTGCACACATATATTGGTATCTAGTAAAAGTACTGATATGTACATGTGGTGCTATGAGCAAGAAAAAATTATTCTCTGTGGGAGGTAACTCATTTAGCATAAATGTAGGTGAGGGAGAGAGAGGGAGAGGGACTGACATGATGATGTCGTCGTCTTCCTCATACGCACGCTTGTCATTGAGAAAACAGTCATTGAGGATTCTGGCAGTGTGAGTGATTTCCCTGTCGATGTCCGATCTGTAAATGTCAACAGTTTTGGATTTATTGTACTCGTCCCAGGAGTGACAGGGAGTGTGTGGGCACACACATTTACCATCGTGGCGTGGTATGAGGGAACCATCTGGGTTGACGAGGGAAGGGAGAGTGATGGTGCCATCAAGCATGTCTTGCTCGTATGAGACATGGCCAGGTACTGTATGTCAATATACACTGTTTTGTAGTACAGTTCACCGGTCTTGTCTGCTTGGCTGAGAGGGCTGCAGAGGGACATTGGCGAGAGAAGAGGTTGAAAGGGTGGTGACGCAGGTATAAGTGGTGTGTTTGTGAGCCACACACGGTGAGACTGGGGGCAACACAGTGTGATGGTGAGACGGAATGGGCCGGAAGTGGAGAGAGGATGTGGGTTGCAAGATGTTGAGGTGAAAAAGCAAGGGAGGAGGTCAAGCTGGGCATGAGAGTTTGTGAGGTGCGTGCGATACGGTTGGTAGAAGGATGAGGAGGTGGGGAATGAATCCAATTGAGGAGGGATAGTCCCCCAGTGACTGTGTTGAGGATATGAGCAATTTCTGTAGAGGGCATGACACTGATCCAATGGGCCAACAAAAACAAGCAGCAAGTGCTCAGGTTGGCTGGTGGGCCATATTGAGTGGCACCGGGTGTATGTGTGAGTGTGCACGGGTCGTTGGAAGGAGTGGAGAGGGCAAAAGGGATGTTGGTGAGGTTGGTGTCGAGAGAGGCAAGCAAGGCAAGGTGGCTCTGGGCACTGTTGCCAGGCCCTTTGTTAAGTTTGAAGAACTTAACAAGTTACACGAGAGTGTAACTCCTGTTGAAGTATAACTGAGTGACCTCTGTCACTATCGACTATCTTGAATAGTCCCTCTATGACTGGATCATAGATAATGCCCGGTATCTCGACAAGCCTGAGTGCTCGAAGGCCTTGACAAGCCTTGATGCTTGAAGGTCTTGATGAGCCTCAATGCTCAAAGGGGTCCGCGATTGTTATGCCTAGGCAGTCCAGGCGGAAGGGAGGATGAGGAGAGCGGAAGTTGAGACTTGCTGAGGGGGTAGCAAGGAACAGAACAGTACACTGGATTGTGTAGGTTCAGGTTGAAGAAGGAATACAGGTGGAGCCCTAATATATATATACTTGTAGAGTAGTTTAGGGCTGGTCCAGCTAAATAAGGAAATAGGAGATAAGGGCAGGCATAGACACGTAGAGACATGTCGCGACACGAAAGGGGGCGCGCGTATGAGGTAAGTAGACGCACGTATGAAGTAAGGATCACGAGACCATGTATGAAGTAAGGATCACAAGACCATGTATGAGAGAATACAATCGAGGAGGTAGTGTTCGATGAAAGAAGAAAGACGCATCGCGTTGTGAGACATGAAGCATGTGAGAGGCACGTGATGAGGCAGGGTTAGTGAGGCTGTATAGGAACAGCCTCGGGCGGGAAGAGGGCGTCGTCAAAGAGGTCATCCCAGACAGAGTCTGGCATGGTGAACTCCTCTAGACCGGAAAGGATGTTGTCCTGGAGAGTCCAAGCAGGGTGGTCCTTGGGTGTGGTCTCCTGGGTAGTCAGAGGAAAGGAAAAACCAGGGGTGGCTTCACCAATTGTAACATTACCCTCCGTGTACGTCTGAAGTACCATCTCAGAATCAAGAGCTTCGGTCTCCCTCATTGATTTCGTAATTGGAGAGGTCCCAGGTGATGGGGTCAATATCGTGGAAAGTACACTGCTACCAGGTGTGCTCGGTGGAGTTGCAGCGATTGCAATGTTGGCGGGAACAACGGTATTGGGGATGTCCGGGAGCGGATTGGTGGCAGAAGGGGCAATGGTAGTGGCTGCAGTCAGCGCGGATGTGTCCGGGTTGCTGACATTCAAAACATTGAATGGGGACCATGGATATATGGGGGGATAAAGGAAGGGAGCCAGGCATGCAAAGTGGGGAGTCCACAGAAGATTGGGGACAACTATCCACGGCTGTAGTTGAGTCTGAGGGAGGAGATCCAGTGGGGGTCTGGTTGACAAGGGGCCCATCTGGAACGACGAGGGGAGGAGTGGAGATAGGCTCTGTAGTTGAGCCCAATGGGGAGGCCAGGTGGCGGATAGGTTTGGACGGGAGTCTGGCGGTGAAGAGGACCATATGGTGATGTCGTCTGATGGGGCGATAGGGAGGGAGAGGTCTGGGGAGTGGGGGAATGACGGGGAGGTAGGTATGGGGGAGGAAGGTCTGGTTGGCAGGGAGTGAGAGAGGGTTCCAACATCAACTTGGCTTCCAATGATAGGATGAGATCCTCGATGGCCATTGCTTCGTCCGAGACAGGGGGAGTCTCCAGGGGAGGAGTCAGACGATAGATAGTCTGGGACAACGTTGGAGTTGTCAAAGTAGGCTGCTTGGGAGCTCTTGGGGAGAGCATAGAGGACGGGGTGTAGGAAAGCGGCGATGGTGGATATAGGCAAGAGGGAGATGCAGAGATCAATTCCCTTGTCATGAAGGAGATCAAGGGACAAGTTTCTGATTTCGAGATGGCCGACGACTCCGGCGAAGAGTGGAAGGGGTCGACGAAGGAGATAGAGGAACTTGTCAGGTGTCTGGTGGCCCAGGGGAGAAGGGAGCGAAGCGTGGCATACTGGCGATAGAGTCTAGTAAGCTGGATGAGGGAGTCAGAGGAGGAGAAGAGGGGGAGGCGTTCAAGTGCAGTCATCACTTCTCTGTTTTCCAAGAGCACGCCATAGATGAGGCGACGATCGGTGGGAGTGAGACGAGAGATGCGGGTGGAAAGTGGAATGGAGGGAATGAAGGAGAAGGGCATTAGCAGAGAGGATGGTGGTGGTTGGAGAGAAAGAGGTGTTCAGAGTCCGACCCTCTTTTTATACTCCTCCAGGATCTTCTTGGCATTGCCCAAATTGGTTTCGGGCTCCCACCTTCGTTCGGCAGCGGAATAGCCTTTCCAGTGGACCAGGTACTGGTTTCGTCCTGATCTCTTCCAATGATTGACGATCATTTCCAATTCATATTCCTCGGCTGTTCCAATTAGTTCCGGTGGGGGTGGGAGGAAGTTGGGGCCATGTTCCGGTGTCTCCCGATAAGATGAAAGGAGAGAGGCGTGGAACATGTTGTGGATTTTCCATGATTTTGGAAGGTCCAATCGGAATGCGACCAAGGAGATTACTTGGGAGACGGTGAAGGGGCCGGTGCGTCATGGCGCTAGTTTGCAGGTCGGAACCTGAAGTTTTAGATTCCATGAATCTAGCCTGACTTTGTCGCCAACCTTCCATGGTTTGAACGATGAGTGGACTCTCTCTTTCATTCATTGTTGGGTGAGAATGTGAGCGGCTTCGGCTTCTTTACAGGCATCCTCAAGGTGGGAGAGCCATTGCTCGAGTGCAGGGAGAAAGGTGCGACCAAGGGGGGGATAGGAGCGTGGTTCATATCCCAGAATCAATGAGAAGGGGGATTTCTTGGTGACAGAGTGTATGGCGGCATTGTGAGAGAAATGTGCGATTGAGAGATATTCCAACCATTTGTGCGGTTGGCCATCGCAGAAGATGCGAAGATATGTATGTCTCCAGTTCTTGGTTGTATCGTTTGGTTTCTCTGTCTGTTTGTGGGTGGTAGGCTGTGGATAGCGCTATGTCGTAGTGGAGGAGACGTGCCAATTCCTGAGCAAAGGCAGAGACAAATTGTGGTCTGCGATCCGAGATCAATTTGTTGTGTAAACTGTAGTGCTTGAACACGTGATCGAAAAAGAGTTTGGCGATGCCTGCGGCATCGATTGATTTTGAGCAAGGGGCGAGAATGACCCCCTTACTAAGGCCATGGTCGACCATGACCATGATAGAATCAAAGTCTCCCACACGGGGGAGGTCGGTAATCAGGTCCATGGAGAGGTGTTGGAAAGGACGAGTGGTGGCGACTGTGAGAGGCACGAGAGGAGGGATGGTGGGATGTGTCTGAACTTTGTAGGCTTGACAAACGCCACATCCGGAGACATAGCGTCTGACATAGGAGGAAAGGCCAGACCACCAATAGTCCTTCGAGAGAAGAGCAGCAGTGTGAAGATGGCCACCATGCCCTCCTTCAGGGGAGGAGTGCGCAGCTGCGACGAGGTCATGACGGACGTCTGCTGGGACATACATCCGGCCCTTGAAATAGAGCCAGCCGTCGGTGTATGCCCAATCATCCGGGGAGGATCTGTGAAATAATTTCTCCTCCTTCTCCATGGCGAGTAGAGCATTGAGGATCAACTGGTCCGTAGCAGAGAAGTTGTGGATCTTTTCCGCAAGGGCAAGGTCAATCCGTTTGATCTGTAAATCAAAGGCAGATTTGGGAAGGAGCCGAACATCAGCATTGTCTGACGAGGTATTGATCTTGTCTCGTTGTGACAGGGCATCTGCAGGTGCCATTTGTATACTGGGGAGGGCCGTATAGGCCACATCAAAGTCCATGAGGAAAAGGAGCCAGTGAGCTTGGCGGTGAGAGAGTTTCCTGGGCTCCTTGAAGTACGTGAGGTTTTTGTGGTCTGTCAGGACCATTACGGGGAATGGCGAGCCTAGAAGGTATTGACACCAGTCTTCTAGGCCTTGTATGACAGCGAGTAACTCTCGGTCATAGACATTGTAGTTTCTCTCGGCCAGAGAGAACGTCTGGGAAAGATAACCACAGGGCTTCAAGTCGCCGTTGGCATCCTGTTGCATTAGGACTGCACCTGAAGCAGTCAACGAGGCATCTGTCATCAGGGTGAATGGTTTTGAGGTATCCGGGAAAGCCAGGACTGGCCGGCGGGTGAAGGCAGATTGCAACCCTCAAAAGGCCTTCTCTTGATCGGATCCCCAATTCCACTCACAAGAGGCCTTTGAGAGGTCGAGGAGGGGTCGTGCGATGTCCGAGAAAGAGGGGATAAACTTGTGGTAGAAGTTGCAAAATCCAAGGAAAGACTGGACATCTTTCACATTGCCTGGGTGGTGCCAGTCTTCGATGGCTTTCAACTTGGCTGGGTCCATCTGGACGCCATCCTTGTTAACAACCATTCCTAAATATTCCACTTCTTCG
>JBBPRX010000128.1:0-23819 GCA_038093195.1 Boletus fagicola
CGCGGACGTATTTTATTACCTTTATGTTCATCCCAGATATTAACGTCGAGTCACGTCGCTACTAATCACGAGGTGTTGCAAGGAAGAGTTTTTTTCCACATAATTCATATGGATAAGGATAAGGATGCGCTCTGGATGTGATTCAGCATCGATCCATGGCTTTTGGAAAGAACTTTTACAGGTCTGTCTGTTGGCGCAACGAATTTCAATCCCCCGAGCCTCCTCAACACCAATTAGTACGTGGTGCCAACTAACATAATGCCTTCTTTGCTGTTCTTACTGCAGAGTTAATGTCCGATGCTACGTAGCTACTGGCACAGCAATTGCAATCTCGCCGTGCGCCCAGAATGTTCATCCCGACCTCTACAGTCCTATCGCGATCGGAGTGCACGAATGTGTCCACGGCGCAACTCACGAAATCGCACATGCTTCCTCGTCGGTAATGATGCAATGTAAGTGCCGAGCGTCCGGTATACACCCGAGCCTTGATTGAACATCCTTTACTTGTAGGGTGGTGCAACAGGCTTGCTTCCACGAGGCCTGGACCAATAGTTGAACCATATGTGCGGTACTTGAGGGGGGGATTTAGCTGGCCACCAGCTTGTTCCGTGTGGAAATTTCGAAACGTACGCCTAGTGAGACGAGAGTACTCACTGGTTGTCGCCCAAGCGCTCGAACGCCGTGAACAGCGCCAATTTCTCGCCGGACCAAGTAGCGTAGGCTGTGTAGCCGACGAAGGCCCCGACGGTGAACCGATACTGATTCAGCCAGGAAGTGCGGGCTTGGCCTGCGCCGTCTACTCTCACGAGACCCTTCCACTGCCGTGCAATGTATCAGAAGACCGCCCAGTACCTCGACTGTACGTGATGCATGCACGGAGGGCCCGTCTATGTACCTTGCACCATGTTAACCTCGAGGATTGCCACCTATGCATCGGATCTCAAAGTATGAAATAGCATCATCTACTCCTGCTGAGCAGCAGAGGTCAGCGCCATCTCATCGATGGTGGATATCGTTCCCGCGGATTCGTATCTCCCCCTAAGCGTCGATCCGTGCTCGGTTCCCTCGTATTTATGCCATATGCGTGCGTCTTCTGAATAAAATTACGAACCATGATCATGTGCTCCTTCGAGCCGTGCGACATCGTGACAAGGCTGCAGAGTTATCGCACGCCATGACCGTGGTCTGTCGAATTACCGATAAGAATACTGACTAATGTACTGGTTCTTTTGCGAATGATGAGCCGGCTGGACTGTCGAATGTAAGTTCCACAATTTTTACGGCACCTAACCACACGTTCAAAACATTTTTGCACTTCCAGACATACGGAAACTTTATTGTATGTCCCGTGCGGCATGCTTCTCCTTCGCATGCGAAATAGTCCGTATGTGCGAATGGAATGCATCATCCACAAGATGCGGGCAGTAGCGGTCTGCCGCAGTGCTGCCGAGCAGTACTGTCGAGCTGTGCTTTGTGGCGTTTCGGAGGAGTGACATCGAAGCACGTCATCAACAATAGAAACTTGAAGCTGACCTTCCTGACTTCCTTTTGCGCCGGGATCAGTTTACCGTGGGAACGACGCACAACTTACTGGGTAGAATGAAGGACTCCATTTTGAGTGTCACACCATGAGGTCCCACGCACACGTGTTGACGTGGATCGCCTCAATCCCAGAGGCCCTTTGCACAGTCGTGGGCACACGCCAAGGAACCAAGCCATGAGGAATTGAGTTTGAACTCACCAATCTGATTATCCGGGGCTATTTTCAAGAGGGTGGGTAACATGTGTTTTGCCCCATTGGCTGCTCAAACACCCCAGTCACAAACCCTATGAACATGGCGGTGGCATTCACACGATTATGAATGCAAGAATACAATCTTATCTACACCTTTCCGGCATCACGTGGATCTGCTATTTCTATCACGTGAAGAGCAGCCAATAAAATTGTACGAAGCAGCGGCATCCCCCATTTTCATGGCAATGCGGTGGCACCTGGACCATTCCTGGTTTCATGGCTTTCCACGGGTGCACCCGCGGCCCGTTGTTCTTCAAGCTTCAAATATAACCTTTGTGTTGCTAATGGTACATTTTCTGGGATCCCCAAATTCATTTAGCCTGAGAAGAAAGGACCTTCCTTTTGAGGAGGCGACGCTTATTCGTCAAACGGAGTATCAACTATCATACTCGGCTATACGGAGACTCGGCGACGACCAGAAGGCAAAGACAAAAGAAAAGACAGAGCAATGAAATATAAGCGAGCGCCGGGGCAATCCGACAGGTGGCATGAGGAGTGGCGCACGACTCATCAATAGACGCCTGAGCTCATACGAGTCATCGCTTATTTGGAGCCATGTAGCGCTCGGATGAGTCAGTGGGATGTTTACGTCAAGTAATTTAATAATTAGCGCTGTGCCATTTCATCCTTCTAACCAAGAATTAAAATACGTCAAGAGAGTTAGTTCAGTTGAGCGTAGTAAAGGAAGTGCATCGAAACACATACTGCTTACCTGCGCTCAATTACGGCGGAGCGACAGTGGCGGCCATGCATAGAATCTATACAGACCGAGATAAATGTTGTGATACTTGAGCATGTTAAGTAACGGGATCCGCAACATTAAAAACGTTATGAAAGCTCACCATCGAAGAAGAACAGGCACCTGGCCCAGCAGCTAGAACATTGCAGCCCTTTTGCATTGGCTCAGGAGTGTGGATACTTCCATTATGTGGCTATGCTGATAGTGGCCCAATCCAGTCGATTCTGAGATAAGGCGTTGTTCGCAGTGGTACTGCGCACGCCGCACGGACGACGTGTCTTTGCTCGTTTGTCTTGCTCCTGCTCGACCACCATCGTCTGCAAACCATGTTCAGGCTTGAAAATATCCCCGTAGAAGTGTTGCTGGACAACTTGTTGCCGTCCCTCCCCGTTCCAGATCTTCTACATCTTGGATGCACTAATCGCTTCTTCGCCACCCTTTGCAATGACGACACGTTTTGGAAGAGAAAGCTTCAACAGGATTTCAACTTCTCGGATGAAGGCACTGCTCGCTCCACTGGCTGGAAATTCATCTATCAAGGCTTGAGCCGTCCACGTACCTACTTGTGGGGGTAAGGGTTATTCTGATTTACCGTCATCTACGACTTCCGTTAACCTCGCCATTACCAATCCAGGGAATCCTCCAAAGGGAGACTAGGAGGGCTACAACCACCGCCTTCCAACATTCGGGATGTACCCTTTCCAGCCGAACTTCGGTTCGGTAGCGGTGTTCGCATTGTGCATATAGCCGCCGCCGGAATGTACGTCGACTGGTAGTCCCCGAAAGAAAATAATTTTCAAGATACTTTTCAGGTGCTTCTTCGCTCTCGATTCAAGGGGAAATATATATGCATGGGGTGGGACACCTTTCCCAGCTCTCAATCCGCTTTCTATTAACCATACCTTCAACTTCAAGGCACATTGAATGGAATTGACCATGCGCTCCAAAGGGACGGGTTTTCCGAGCCAGGCAAGTCCGCACACACGCCAATGAAACTTAATTTACCTGCTGCAATGCGTGCTATTAGGCAAGCAGCCGCCTGTCCACAACTTGGTTCGTTCTCACACACCCTTTTGACAGCTGCGGAAGGCTGCACGCTACCAGCCTTGACGATAAGCTAAATGTTTGGAATTTCCTGAGCTTTGGTCGTCCATTCCGACTAGTGACACCACTCTTGGATGGCACTACCCCAGACTCGACCCCAGTACAGGTAGAGTCTGGGTGGAGCTTTTCTTCGACTCTTACCAAGAGTGGGGACGTTTTTGTCTGGTGGCCGCTGAATGGTGACATGAAGCAGCTGGTCGATGCTCGCAATGCTGCCATGGATGAGGGAGGGTTATACGCACATCCGACTGAGGCTGGAATAATCCCGTGTGCTCACTGGGAGCTCTACAAGGATCCTTACAGGCTTCCTGAACTACCTCGGTTGCCCAAGCTGGATGAAACCAATGCTGAAGACATGGGTGTCTACCTCGTGAAGATCGCTGCCCTGGATAGCCACCTTATTGGCCTGACGAACCACGGTCATGTTGTCAAGATATTGGTTCAAACGAGCGATATAGCCAGACTAGAGGGGTGGACATATGTGTGTCGATCCCAGACTCGATGTACTCATCTTTTTTTACACTGATTGACGTTCCTTAGCTTCCTCGGTTTTCGGAGTCGGAGAAAATCAAGCAACATCTAACCTCTGCTTCTTCAGACTTGTCATCATTGGAAGACATACGTATTACCCATGTAAGTTAAGGGAAAGCCACTGTTGTGATGCGCTGGACTGATAAGCAGCAGATTTCTGCGCAATTTGAAACATTCGTAGCCTACTCCACTGGATCCTCTTCCGTCGTGCTCATGGGTTCGCATGAAACCGATCCGAATACTGAACCCCGCATCCTTCCGGCTCTGCAGAACATAGATGTCATATCCGTCGTCCTCGGTGACTATCATTTTGGCGCCTTGACGTCCACAGGAAAGCTCCTGACCTGGGGACAATACTCTTGGGGAGCTCTCGGCCTCGGCGATCCCACGCAAATTGAAGTTGGTCAGCCCGGAGGCTACCGGACCGAGCAGCAACGCCAACATGCTCTACAGTTCAGGGGTCCAATTCCCCCCGTTGTGACGGAGCCAACCGAAATCAGATTTGACCACGGAGAAAAGCGACGCAAAAAGAGATTCTGCTTCGCGGCAACTGCGGCAGGATGGCACATGGGGGCACTAGTAATTGATTTAGAGGTACGAGTGTCTTCCACGGGGCAACGACATTCTCTTGACGAAAAAAAATATCGCAATCTATGGTTTTCAAGCCGGATGATCCAAATGACGAGGATGCAGTGCAAATGCCAGGAGGATTCCCCTCTGGCGCTGGACCTTCTACACCCATCAACACCCCTGGTTCGTGGGGTATTCCCAGGTCGTCGGTATTTCGTGTTGGTTTTGCTGGTAGGGGAACCACGCGTGGATGGCCCCATGGACATAGAGGACGTTGAAGGAGATGTCTTCCTTCGCTTTTCGGGCCGGTATAGGTGTAATATTTCAGCCTCATGATGATTTCTAGCGGCGGGTGGATTTTTTCGTGTCAACGTTAGTCATAATGACCAAGAACCTGGGAAGATCCAGGTTGCAAGCGTTATAAGAACCACGCTCATGCATATTTCTCACCAAATATTCATCGGAATCTTTTCGAAAGTGCTTCTATCTGTTCCCAACTTTGACTGGCGAGTAAAGCATTGTCCAAAGGGCATTCCATGTCCAGGATACAGCGATAAACATAGCATGGAGACCTGTATTCTCAAAGGTCACTGAACCACATATATAAGCCAGACCTTGCCTCTTTTCCAGGCATTCCTCGGTCCACAATGTCCTCTAAAATCATCTTTTACGACATCCCTAGCAAGCTCCGCGCCAACGCGTGGTCGCCCAACACATGGAAGACGAGGTGAGACGAGACCACCCTTGCTTGGGAATATCGTTGAGCTGAACGCAACCACAGATACGCACTCAACATCAAGGGTGTCCCCTACAAGACCGAGTGGGTGGAATACCCAGACATTGAAGCCCTCGCCAAAAAGATCGGTGCGCCTGCCACCGGAACCAAGGACGACGGCACGCCAGCATACACCCTCCCCATCATCAGCGACCCCAACACCGGCAAGGTCATCTCCGACTCTTTCCTCATCGCCGAATACCTCGACGCCACTTACCCCAACGGAAATACTCTCTTCCCCGCTGGCACGAAGCCGCTCGTCGAAGCCTTTGAGGGTGGTGTCGTCGGTGCCCTAGGCGGGATCTTGCCGTTGCAGCTCGCAATCAGCTGCTTCGTCCTGAACCCTCCCAGTGAGAAATACTTTAGGGCGACTCGGGAGGCCAAGTTTGGTCAAAAGATTGAGGCGTTTTCGCCAGAGGGTCCTAAGCGTAACGCTGATTTGGCAAAGGGAAAGGAGGGGTTCGCTGCGGTCGATGGTTGGTTAGCGAAGAGTAGTGGCAAGTTTGTGCTCGGGGACACTATCTCGTATGCAGATGGTATTCTTGCTGGCTGGCTCACTTGGATCAAGGTCACCAATGTTATCTGGAAGGATGTTGCGACATGGCAGAATGGGCGATGGGCAACCTACCTTGAGAACGTAGAAAAGGCGGGCTATGCTTCCGTGAACTGACATGTTGTCTGGCTGGTGGGAAGTTAACGGAAGTTGATATATAACAAGATGTATTAGCACATGTACTTGGCAATCAAGTTATAAACCAATCGAACTTTCGAAAATGTTGTGAAAGGCTGAACTTGGGATTTGTCATGATACACTTCATTTCCTGTAATATATGATCACGTCAGACTCTTCAGCGAACTGCGCCCATACCCGAGAAATCGGAGCGAGAAAATGAGATTTAAAAAAAGTGGCGGGCCTGGCCGGGAATTGAACCCGGGACCTCCTCGATTCAGGAAACCCTAACAAGGAATCATACTACTAGACCACCAGGCCGATATTCTAGACCCTTGAAATAGAAATACTCACCTACAAAGTCCAATTTAGCGAAAATAGAACAGAGGTCACAAATGAGCGCATAATTTGAACGAGTGTGTCGTAGAGGGTGTGAAACATGACATGTATAATCCATAATGTCCCTATCTGAACCGGAAGATATTCCGTAGCGGAGTTGAGAGTCGACTCTTCGCAGTACCTTCAATCCCTCTCCGTAAATCGGATTCAGTGATGAACAACCCCTTCTGTTTCGCCTGAGCTTGAGGAACTGTTGCCGGATTTATGTTCTCCTTGGCATGCATGATTCGAGAGGGACGCTCGACCGGGGTTGTTGCCAATGTTGGTTTAAAAGTTTCTGGTGTCTTGCCGGCACTGGTGTGCACGGGCCCAAGCTTTCCGTTCGCTTTGGTCCGCTTGGGAGGTAGTCGAGATCTAGGAACGGACTTCTTCTCCTGAATATTTCTCCCAAGGGCCAGGGCCGGGCCCCTGGATGGTTTGGGTGTGCTTGGCATCGGTGTGCATGCTCTCTCGGAGGAAACGGCCGAAGGCGGTGCCGGAGGACGTTCCGGTGCAGGCGAAGCATGCTTCTGGGATTCCTTGGTTATCGCATCCTCGAAACGAACGCTCTTGACTTTCTTCAAGATACCTCTTACATTCGGAGGTGTCGATGGGCTGATGAGAGCGGGACGGGGTGGTAACGGGTCTCCTGGTGGATCAGTGGAGCGCCTGACGGGCGATTGCAATGCAGGGGTTGAATGAAGACGAGATGACAGTCCGAGTCGCGCAGTAAAGCTAGGGCCCTTCGCAGGCGTTGAAGAGTCATCAGGAAGGAAAATACTCGTATCGGCAATTATCTCCCTAAGAAGCCGACTGTCGATCGGTCCTAAGAGGTTGTTGTCGAAGGTAGCAAGTCCGCGAGTAAACGACCATTCGTCGACACTGAGCGAGGTACGAATCATCTCTGTCTGTGGGTGTAGCGGTTCCTGGATGTAAGTCGACACCCCATTTCCGAGCACAGCGCATTTTGACTTGAGGTCCAAGAGCATGCTCTGATGATCCGTAAATGATGGAACAGGGAAGGTGTCGAATCGAGGCGACCAAACACCCGGAGAACCCCGAAAGGCAGTCGGAATGTCTGGGTATTCCAACTGTTCGATAACACCTCCTTTCAACTTTAAACCACTTAATGACTTTCCACGCCGAGCAGCTAGGGGCGCGTCAGGCGGGGCTGATGTCGTTCTAATCGGCGGGCCAGAAGGAAGCAAGGTTGGCGGTGAAAGTGCCGGTGAATTCCTTATGATACGGTGCGGGGTCTGCGAAGTCTTTGACTCGCCGCGGAGGATGTCAGGATCGACGTCCGCGGACTTGATGAGAACATGTGATGCTGACGTGTGGGATTCTGTTGACACATGAACTGAAGCAGACACTTCGGAGAACGCGCATAACTCTCCCGAATAAGGCCGGTCAGCAGGAGCCGACGGTCTGTTCGCATCAGTAATACGCGAATGTCCTTTAATGGCTCCGTGCTGCTCATTAGAAGACTCGACCTCGGCAGCTGGAAATATAGAACCTTCTGCGATCCATTTCCTTTCTGTAGCAGGCCTTTCACATGTCCATGGGATATGTTTTGGAGGATTCTCTGACGTCAGAGTGTCCTACGATCCTTAGTAAGCGCATGCCCAGAGAGATTACGGACGTAACTCACAACCCATTTCTGCACGTACAATTGTTCCATTATCATCAATTTCATACGGGGTATCGTCGGAGCCGTCAGAAGGGGGTAAGCGTCTTCTTCGTCCCAGCAAAAATCACCCAACTCGAAGGCTTCTCGGCGGATGGGGAAAGGAAGCCGCGTACGATGAGAGTTCAAGATGAAAAGCGGCGGTCGGCGTCCAGTGGGAAAGGGAGGGATGTCCTTCAAGCGGCAATCATCCAAGTGCAAAGCATCGTCAACATCATCGAACACGAAGTCTTCGGCTAACAGCTTAGGCAACGGCTTGATTTGGCTCAAGACATCCCTGATGTCAAGGGTACTTGACGGAGACAGGTCGCGCGGAGAACTATCCAGTAAGTCGATACGTATACGTGGTACCGATTGGCGGGAGGGCATGACGGTTCACGGGGAAGCTTCAAAGCAAAAAGGAAAATTAGAACAACGGGAGGCTAACAAGGGCAGAAGATGAAACAATGGTGGCTGACGCATCGATGGAGGCTGACCAACTCTCTAGCCAAGTGAGGCCCTGGAAAGCTGGCCGTAACATGTACTGCATTTGTTGACGGAAGTCGAGGGTCTGATCACTTTAGGGTGAAGGTCGACTATGATACAGATTGACGTCAAAGATGAGAAGACAATCCAGATACAAGCAGGACATACACAAACAATGACCAGCCAATCTTAGGGCGATACATCAAATTTTCAGCCATGGCAAACGCATCCTCTTCCCCTGACGCAACGCGCCTTCAACCGGTACATGACCCGAGGGAATACTCGGATGAGACATTGCGGTAGTATTGCATCTCGAACGCTGGAACAACGTCTTGAATGAAGTTTTCCCCGAGGGAGGAGACACGAGTAGGGGAATCGGCGGGGTACACGGAGCGGATCGTCGCTCAAGAAAACGGCGGTGGTAAGGGATGTCATGTGTTGGGCCCGGCGAATAACGCGAAGGATGACTGGTGTAGCCACAAACCGGATATGCGATGGGAGAATTGGAACTGCCCACAAGGAATTCGGGAGTATTACACTATGCGAAGGGAACTCGAAATTGTATCAGAAACCAGGAGACGCGAGGAGCTGCACATACGTTGGCAACGTATATGAACCCCTCTGATTGGCAGTCGGTACCAAGAAACATGTTGGTTGGGTTACCTGACATGGCACTTCTTGAGGATTCCTGGGTGTTTGATGATTTTAATGCACCAGCAGGTCGATGAAAGGTGGCGCATACGACAAGATCTCGGCGAGTGCCACACTCGCTATTAGGCGGGGTGGTAGATCGCAAGCGATTCTTCCCTTTGTTGGGAAACGGTTCACTACCCGGATGGCTCGTGCTATCTCCACCAGTGTCTGTCCCTGGGTCTCCGGTAAGGCGGGTCCCATGCACGACCGATTTGACATTAGAGACGCAATCCCTAGACGAGGAAGCTGCCTTGACCCAACTAGCCAAGTCATCCAGCTGCCGGAGGATATCTCGCATGTCCTCCGGAAGACCGTCTTCCCCAGATGTGATCAAAGGAGAGCCAGAATTGCCCTTAAAGTCGTTGCCTCGGTGGTCCACGACGACATGGGTGAACACGTGCTTGCCGTCCACCTCTGCCGGAACAAGGGCAAAAGTCATTCCGGAGCGTTTAGACGAATACTCTGCGTCTGTTGCAGATGGAGACAACATCGGGGGGCTGATCGGCGGGGTAAACGAGCGATAGGACTGCAGAGAGCGCAAAGGGACGGGATCGAGGTAATTGTCGTCCTGACTATTTACTGAATCGTTCCAGCGGTAGTTGGGCGCGCTGAATGACAATGTGACACTGGGCTCCACCTGAACAAGGGGAGGGGTGGAGGAGAGGGAATCCAACAAGTGCGATACAGCGCATGGAGGAGTGCAAGTTGGCGAAGCATCGGAAGCTGGTACTCGTACCTGCCACGCGGAGTGATTCTCGTGCAGCGAGAGGGATGGGACGGCTTGTTGCTCAATGGGATACAGTGGAGAGGACAGGGACGAATGCGTGTCGAGGACGAGATAGCGACGGGACTCGTCGGCCTGCACGGCGATCTGCACGTCTTTCAGAGGGGTCGGGCGGGATTTTCTCGACGTCTTGAGCACCATGGCGAGTCGCTGAGAGAAGGTAGAATGGCACAAGGGCTGATGAGGACGACATGGTGGAGTGCGGACAAGTCAGCCATTCAACATCTCACGCTTTCCTCATCCCACAACTCGACGCCGCCAGCCGCGTCCGCTCGTTCCCGACCCCAGCACACACTCGTTTGCCCCCCACTTGCGTCTGTGAGTTCCCTTTCATTTTCGCCTCCAGATGACGATTTTCTTCGATTTGCACGTCAGTCGGATCTGCGGGTCTCTGCACTCGTACGAAAAGACGATTTTTACGCCTTGGCTGATATCTATCGCTGTCCTTGTCTCTCTTCAATTCCTCACGACCATCTTTCAGTGGCTATAGCGCTTTAACGATTGCGGATCTCGCCCCGTAGTTCACCCGCCAATCAATATCAGTTCTCTTTCAGTCCCACACACGTCCCCATGTCTTCCAGCAGCAATCCAGGTGCTTCACGCACTACACTCGCGCCCTCTACCACTAACGGGACACTATCAAAGTCCTCCGGAGGGCTCGTTCCAACCAACAATGTCACGATCAAAGACGGTATCACCGTTCGCGCTCGCATCGACCCCACTCTTGCTGTCGAAGACGTCGTGCGTCAGCTTTGCATGAACCTCAAGGTCACCGACCCTACAACGCATTTCGCATTGAGAGACCGCGACACTGACGAACTGGTGACAAATGACAATCTCAGAAAGAAGATAAAGAACAAAGTTCATTTGAGGTCCCTCTCTTTCTCTTGATTATGCTTACTCCGCCGCTAACTCCGTACATCCTAGGCTAGTCAATGCTTCCCATATCGAGGCTGCAAAGATTGTCCAGGAACTCACGTATCGAGATGAAAAGACTTTCAGACTGTCGCTGTTCTCGTTGCAGAAATTCATCAAAGTATGTCTTCCATTCTCTCTGTCCATCTGCCCAACCCACAACACCTCTAGGAAGAAAAGTTCGCTCAAGAGTTTTTAAATCGTGATGGCCTCCAAGCCCTCGTACACGTCATCTATGCCGAACACGGTAATACCCTCGCAGTACGTCTCGCCTAGTATCTCTCAATGGTACCGGTCCTCAGGCAACCCTCCAACAAGTACGCACTCACAGCGATGCAAAATTTGATGGACCTGCAATATGGCTGGTCTGCGCTCAACGACGAGTTCATCTCCAAAATAGTGCAGATACTCGCATCACCCCACTCCTTGATCAATGTCTGTCGACCTGCGACAGCAATATTGAAGAAGTTTGTCGAAGCTGACCCCGTGAACGCACCCGGTCCTGTCATGGCTAGTTCGAGTAGGGCCACACCTCAGCTACCACCAGACTCTGTCTATAGGTTCGGATTCCAGTGCGTGTTCGAGCAGATGCAAAGGGGGAAGGGGTCTTTGGAGACTGTCATCAATCGTCTAGGAAGTGCCGATACTGCTATGGCATTGAACAGGCATGTACCATCCTTGGGTATTGCCATAGATTCACTCGCTCATCTTTCTTCCAGCTTGATGTTGATAAACTCACTTTTGTCCCATGTGGATGATGCCAGATGGGATGAGTTTATTACTGAGCTTGAACAGCTGAATGTCCGAAAAGCTGTTATTGTAGGTCAAATCTGCACTCATATCCACTGACAAACTGAAAGGTGCCTACAGCGTCTCATGTCATCTCATGTCATCGACGATTTGACATCCGGTCTTCTGGACTTCCAAGCAAACATAATCCGCGTAACCTACCGGAAGAAGACAACATTGGTAGAGCCCCAGGCGGAACCTACACACGACTCTCTACTTCAGCACATCTGGGAAAACAGTAAACTTCATGAGGAGGTCGATCCAGACGGGCAAGTAGTCAAATGGAAGAAGCTTGGATTCGGCAGTGAGAACATTATTGAAGAGTTTCAGGAAGTCGGTCTTCTTGGCCTTGATTGTCTGTTCAACTTTGTCCAGAACGACCCCGAATTCTTTTCCAAGGTATTGCCATGGTTGGATTTTTAGAGAGTTTTTGCTGATATCAGACATTAGGTCATTCTAGAGCAACTAAGCCGACCTGAGGAACGCCGTTGTCCGATAGCCAGGGCATCCAACGAGATCGTTGAGCTTCTTTCCGAACACTGGGCTATCTTCGCACCTGCCTGTGCATATATATTTTTCTCGCTCGATTACTTCAGAGTTCTGACAAATCCCCTAGATTCGACGCCGACGACCTTCCAGCCATTCTTCCTCAATTTCTACAAAGTTCACATGTTGGCAATGCACTTCTTTTTGCGGATATGGAGCGAAAGTGGATCCGCTCGTGACGATTTTGGTCGGGTTATTGCGCTAACTCGAAGCCAGTAGGTCTGGTGTCTCACCGTTTGGTGCATACTCTGACAAATGATCGTCATCAAAAAGGGTCAAAGTAGCGTTACAGCGGGAGAATGGGAAACAGTGGCATATACTTGAACAGGACTTCTTGGAATGCGAGTATCGCGCGGTCCGGGATCGTCAGATGCAAGAGCTAGAGGCTGAGGATGACTTACTGAGCAAGGTGCCGGTCCGGTGCGTGCGTCATCCTGCGAGCTCGGAGCGCTGTGTTCATAGGAAATAGGAACCTGAAGGAGAAGCTTATGAGGGAATCTGCAGAGTTCGTCCGCCAACAACGGATACAGTGTCTATTGCAAGGTGCCTGGTTCATCAATGGTGTTCCGTCGGCACACACAGGGACCCTCAAGCGGCCCAATATACCCTGGAGGTTTATGCGCTTGGTAAAGGCCCATCCATTCCTCACCTTACCTTGTATTCACAGGGACGCTTTTAGGATAATGGCTACAGGTATTTGCACTACGTGGACAGCCCAGCCAAGTTCGAAGTTCGAAACGGATTGGAGGATCTTCCGGATCGCATCGAAATTGCCACCATCAGTCAAATTGCGACTGGCACATGTACTCCACCTTCAAGCGCTGTGCATAACCACGTCGATCTGCCTACCTCCATGACTCCATCACCGTTCTCCTTTTCCTTGTTGACTGCAAGCGAAGGATCGTTGGCGGATCAAATCGCCACCGATCAATCAGCATGGGCAGATTGGACAGATGGTTTGAACATGCTCCGACGAGATGGTGGACACGTCACTTCTGACGAGACAGCTGGTTATATCAAAGCGCTCACGGAGATTGGCCTCAAAATCAAACTTCTCGGTACGTATTCATCCCCTCATACCTTGATGCTCCCGGGGCTCAATGTAGCTCTGTTGCAGACCTTACAGGCGAAAAAGTCGATATACCCAGTGGACTGGTGGCCGGTCCTCCTCCCTCTAACGCGGACTTTTTCTTCTCTGACCTGCTCTAAATTTTGTAAAGGTTAATTGTAATTCTTGTCTGGTATGTAAGGATGTTGCTCTGAACGGGTTGGCGCAATATTCAAGGTGGTAGTAAGACCAAAATTCTACTATTAGTCGCTCGTACGATTTGTTACAGTACGCAATTCTGTCGTCCCTATGGAAAGTATATTGGAGACAACGTCTGGGAGTGTATGCAGTTGATGCAGCGGTGTGTCAGCGATACAAGGTAGCAGTTGATGCAAGCATACAGGGGGGATATCGTAAGAATTGCGGCGTGATGATGTACGGGGGTTGAACCCGTAATATAATGAAATAAGTGCTGTGAGTTGGATCATGCTAGAGACGAAAAGTTCGCTAAATGCGAGGGAAAACAAGGAGGCGACAAAGAAGAGGAAGTAGCGCCTCAGTTCACGAAACCGTTTGTCTTTGCTACATGATTCCGCTGTTGGTGTAAAGCTGCGTACTCGTCACCGGCCTTGAGAAAGGGGGGAAATATGGCGTATGGGTCCTTGAAGTCGTTGTGAACGACATTTACGAGGTAAGAGTTGTTCATGATATCCATGATGAGCTTGCGTGATGGTGAACCGGCATCGTACACGTAGGCCCATTTGCAACCGAGCTCGAAAGCCTCGTCCTGAGATGGGGTGGATAAGGGTCTGGTTTGCATTATGGATAAAATACGGACCTTCCATGCCATGAAGCTGATTGCCTCGACGATGGTGGGTTGAATGATCTCCTTGTTGGGGAAAACACCCCACGTAACGGCATTCGGGCCATCTGAGTGGGTGTTTGTACGCAGATCGCCCTGCTTGTTGATGACGTAGTATGTCATTTTGGGGTCCAGTTCAATTTGGGATATAAGCAACTCCAACAAGTCTTCGTTTACAAAGAAC
This sequence comes from Boletus fagicola, assembly GCA_038093195.1. Taxonomy (NCBI): domain Eukaryota; kingdom Fungi; phylum Basidiomycota; class Agaricomycetes; order Boletales; family Boletaceae; genus Boletus; species Boletus fagicola. The sequence continues at coordinate 14,533 of JBBPRX010000128.1, forward strand.
TCCAGATACGCCTAAATCCAATATCTTGATTACTCCCTTGTACTGCATAAGAGTGTACTGCTCACCTTTTGATATACATATCCATTGCTTGGGCCCCAACCAAACTTCGGATCATCACTCCTTGCCCCATTGACAGCAGGTTGGGAGTTGATGGTCAAGAACCCGAGCCGGTTCATCCTCGCAAGGTCTGAAGCGATAACAGAAGTCTCTGACGAAGCTGGCTGATCTGACCAGGGAAGTGCCCCAATTTGCTTGTCGCAGAATCGAGCAAAGATATCAGCAACATCGGAAAATGATTTCGGCTCGCCCCAAAGTTTCAAGGCTTCTTCTTTCTGTGTTAATGGAAAGAGCTCAGTAGTACCCCGAGACGAGGCACGCATGATCCACGCACCGTTTGCTTCAGCCAGACACCATAGCCATCCAGTTCACCGTATGCAGGACTCCGAGAATCACCGAAACGTCCGTTAGGAAACTCGTCCCAGTTCTCAGTACGTGACAAATAAGACTTGGCCCTGTTTGCCCAGAATATCGGTCGGATGTTTTCTTGTCGGCGATTTGGTGTGAGAGACTATGTACAGGTTCAAGTTAGAATCGATGTGGGGTGGGATCGACGACGTACCTGTCTCCATGGCAGGGGTTTAACAGTCTCGACTCGCGGGACCAGGTTGAGCTCCTCAAGTAACATTTTGGTACCCCTCTCCAGATTCATGGTGTAGAAGTGAAGGCCTTTGATCCCGAGGCCGGCGTCGAGAATTTTGCGGCACATCTCTGCGACCAGCCTTGTACCTATCTCTCTGACTTTCTCATCGTCGTTCTTGTGGGGCTCCAAGGCATCCATAAAGGACTGAGGAATCTTGGTCTTTGCAAGGCTTGTTGCCTTCAAGAACCCGTTCCAAGTCTGGACGGGAGCAATGCCAGGAACGATGGGAACAGTTATCCCCGCTGCTCTGACAGCCTTGACCCAGTCGATAAAGAGATCGACGTCGTAGAACATTTGTGTGAAGATGAAATCAACACCCTCCTCCACCTTCTCCTTGAGATACCTCATCTCGAGCTCACGTTCTTCGGGTGGGAGAAGTTGAAATTGGGGAAAACCGGGGACTGCTATGTCAAAGTAGTCGTCGTATTCCTTATGGATGTGTCCGACGAGATCAATTCCGTGGACGAAACCACCTTCGACGGCTTCCCATTCATCTTTGCCTGCGGGGGGGTCTCCACGAAGAGCAAGGATGTTACGGCACCCGTGCTGCTTTGCTTCCTACACCATTGTTCTGAGTCGCGGAGATGGGATGAGTAGCATTTCGAACATGACTTACTCTGAGGGCAATGTCGACCTTTTCCTCTGGCATGTTGGTGCATGTCAAGTGCATGCAAGTCTCGATGCCAAGAAGACCCTGACATGTCTTCACCATCTCTGTCGTGAGATCAGATGTCCGACCACCAGCATTCCTGCGACCGGATCAGCAGCGTCCACAAGGCAGATAGGAACGGAGCCTTGCCAAGTAATATCGATAAATTCGGGACCCAAAGCCCGCATGCGCTCTATACGATCGAGCAAATTTTGGAGACCCTAGAAAAGAGCAAGGGCGATGAAGCGCGTGTTATTGAGAGACGGCGAGCTAATGCACACCTGAGCTGTTCTCGGAGGGAAGTATTCGAAAGACCACCATATCTTCCCCTCTTTTGTGGACTGTTCAATCTTTTTGCTGATTTTCATGATGGAGGCGAGAAGAAGGGAAGGATCGTGAGGAAAGGAGGAGGAAGCAAAAGCGAAGGGATTCTGACTCTGGGTATTTTCTCGTATCGGACTTTGCTGGTTTCATACATTGATTCCCTTGCGAGAATCCATATCACGTGACCCTCGGAGACCTTGCACTTTCCCGTCCTCATTATCGTCAAAAATCTCATGTGTTGTGCACAACGTAAACCGACGTGGCCACGATCATACCCGCCGCAATCACCCTGATGAGCCTGCGTAGACACATGAGGCCGCAGCGCAACACTGGACCTCGTCACAGCAGAAAATGCTCCCACTCTCAGCAAGTCTTTTACTCCGCTGTGATACTCCCAGACGGGGATGGCGAAGGTGGCCAAAGCAGCAAGGAGCTATATAATTGCCACGGGTAGGTTGTCGTTCCCAGGGGTCACCTTTTGCCGCTGCTACAAGGGTCTGGAGATCCGAGTATTGAAGCAATCGCTGATAAAAGCATCAGCAGCAAGACTAACCCGAAGTGCGCCAAATAGTTTCGCTCCAACATGCAAAAATCGTGGACTGTGCTGCCCACCGTTTCCAGAGATGCGAGCCGTGCAAACGTTGGACGTGGGCGCAAATGATATGCTATATATGTGACTTGGATACTCACAGCACGTGACTTATCCGACGCGTTGTTTGGTCCATTGTTTGGTTGTAGTTGATGTTCGTGCATCTCTCCCTCTCTCGACTTTTGCCACGAATCTACGCTCATTAACGTCCAGCTCGCCCAGCTTGTGTATTTCTGGGATTTACGATTAGACACGACTATCCATTTTATACGATGGGTTTACTCAAGAAATTCTTTTCAATTGGTAGCAGAAAATCCAAGAAACGGTCCGCGGTGGATCCTTGCGTCGAATCTCTCCCTCCTGTCCAGCAGCACCTCAAGCCATGCCAGGTCGACGATACAGAGGCAGAAGTCAGCCGTCTGCTGCGCTCCTCATCTGCACGATATGCAGTAAAACCACAGACTGGCCTTAGCTCTCTGCCCCCCCTCCGTAAGTTCGCCCGTAACCATTCGTTGCTCCTGGTGTAATCGTGGTCTTTGTTTATTTAGCGCATCCCATTGACTCGGTCATTCGTCACCCAAAGTCGTCGACCACAACCCTTGCCAGTGTTTCTGCTCGTAGCACATACTCAGTGACCGTCCATAGTCGGACTGTCCACAGCCGTACCGAGTTCCCAAATGCGTACCCTCCAATGGATGTGACCTTCACCCCAAAACGGTCACTTACAGACTCGGCCCGCCGTCGTTCCAAGAGTGCGCCCATCACGCCGCGAGACAAGAATCGACTCCTACTTCTCCGTCAGGACCCTTCTATAGCAAATCTTCTAAACCATTACGACGATGAAGGACACCTCAACTCTACTCTCTTCTCACACACCCCTTCCCCTCAGAAACAGGGACGTGTTCAAAGGCGTCGCACAGGGTCCACCTTACGACAGTTACTTGGACATCCGTCCTCACCAGAGTTAAGAAACTCCAGCACGGAGGGTGACATATCTTGGGCAGAAAAGTTTCTTGAGTCAGCGCCAAATACATTCTGTCGTCCCCCAGATACTGATGAGACCCTCAGGGAAACTGACGGCAATTCTTCAGTATCCTCCATTGGCCCTCGGACCCCCGCTGACACTCATTTTACTCTCACTCATTCTATCGATGACAACACTGCGCTCTCTATTGAATGCGATACCTCAGCCGCCAATCACCACACTTTCTCTTCACTTGAAGTTGAACTTAGTGCCTCCACCGACCTTGCACACCCACAAGCACTCGATTCGCCGTACGAGAACTCCATGACACCCCAGCGTGCCTCTCAGATATTTGGATTCCTTGGTGACAAGAAAATGGCTTATGATGGTCCGGTTTCGAGGCTTCCCCAGCTCAAGACAACTACACCCCACTATCGACGCTTTTCGGCCGAATCTACTATTAGCGATACCAAACACTCTCATATTCCCATCTCCCCTCAACCCACTTCACCTACCAATCAGCGACGTTTTTCGGTTGCCTCTGATACGAGCAGGTCTCCTCCGCTATCTCCAACTGCCGTAGTATTTTTGCCACCGCAATTCGAGGATAAGGGATCTACATTCCCACAACCTGTCATTTCCCAACACACGGGACAAAGCAGCCGCGGTCCTCATGGGCCCCGTTCCCCTTCCAAAATACCCTCGCGACAGAGTACAGGACCTGGGTCAGTTCTGTGCGATGTCAACGACTCTCGCCTCGTGACGGAGCAGCTTCAGTCCGTCTTCGGTGAGAAGTCGAACGCTGATAACAAATACTTCAGTGTTGCCACCGCCCGACCACTTGAAATGCATTCTCAGATACCCAAGTTGAGAACTGCATCAGGTTCTTCAAGTAGTTCCGCGGGGTCAAAGCACGATCTCGCTGTCAATTCTCCTCGTCAACATCCTCTTTGTTTGCAGCCCGCGATCCAGATGAAGCCTAGGCTAGTAGAGGCTGAGCTTCCAGCGGGCGTTGCACCTCATGGCAAGGAAAATGATGCGCTATCTCGCCTCCCTCAACCTGTCACTCCAGTCCGACCGTTTGGGCTCCATCTACATCACCTGCGCGAGCCATCCTCCCCGGCATCTTCGTCAGAGCTGTCACCTGTTGCGACACAAATGATGGCCAATCTGAGACAACAACGAATGCACGCCCGTCAGCGGGAAAGACAGGCGGGAAGACTGGGTAGCAGTCAGAGTAGGATTCGATATTGAACTCGGCGCACGCTTTTTTTCCCTCGTCTCCCCGCGCGATATAGCTTTGGCTTTGATGAAAGGCGCTTCGTTAATTCGCGATGTATTTAAGTGTTCACTCGTTCTGTTTGACTGCTTTCGTCGTTTGCACTACGTTACTGGGTGCTGGTTTCTTACAAGACGTAATTGACCTGATTCCGCCGGCGGTATTACACCTTCGGCAGCCATGTTGGTTCAGTAGTATTTTCAGGGAGGATACGAATCTTCACACATTTTTCATTGAGCTCACACAGCGTACGGTCTGCGAGTTGGAACGAACAGAATAGGCAAAATGGTTAAAATACTGCCAGGCGGCACTGCTGCTGAGTCTGGAGGTTTGTCAAGCTGCCACGGCGAATTCACTGAACTAGTGAATTACTGGTACTAGGCCATCATGTATGTAGCTACTTGAGTTTGAGATCATGTAATAAGTACCCTCCACGTACAATTATTTAATTTATCTCGGCTGACCCTACCGACATAATCTCGGCAACCGGCCGCTTCAGGATGTTTGGGATTTACCTTTGAGGTCTGAAGGAGCTCGTTTAACTTCAAGGACCTTCTGATATACTAATAGATCACTGGTATCTGATTTCCGTGGACAAGCAAAATCTACAGAGGACCTGCCAACTGACCATGAGTGCCGAGTGATAGGCGTGGCCCATCAAATCACAAAAAATGGCAGCCGCCCGCCTTAAAAATGCCGTGAGAGGGTGCGAGCACGAGGGGCTCGGAACTCACACAGGTCTTTATCGTCCTCCCAGCATAGCATTGCAAGTTCTCACAGGAGACAGTCGGTCTTGTGCTACATTCTCGAACAGTCATTTATTCTTCAGCTGTCTTTTCAGACTTGGGTCGTACGGGATGACGCAGCCGTATGGAGCTGTAGATACGGGGGTCCGAGACGTTCGCAGGGTGCATCATGGCGTAGAAGATAACGAAGGCTCTGCTTTGCTCGGAAGTGAGGCTGTCCCGAAACTAAGAGAGGGTCATGCAAGCATTATTAGCTCTGTCAGTAACCTCGCAAACACAATCATTGGGAGCGGTGCGTCATTTTCTGTCATGTTGGTCGTTTGGTCGGATAGTGGTTGACGGTCCCGCTCCTTAGGCATGCTGACGTTCCCTCTGGTCAGCTTTCCGTTTCTTCCGCAATCAAAGGTGTATACTTACATAGCGGATCCATGCTCTAGGCCATGGCATCTGCGGGTGTTATTCCAGGAATGATCACATGCGTATTCTCTGGGGCAGTTGGCGGCTTTGGCCTGTACCTGCTCACTCGCTGTGCACGTCTTACCCCACATCGGCGAAGTTCGTTTTTCGCTGTTGCTCAAATCACATTCCCTCAAGCAGCCGTTTTCTTCGATGCTGCCATTGCCATTAAGTGCTTTGGCGTCTCTGTCAGGTATGTAATTTCCAAGAACGAATGAGAGTGACCATTTTCATGTCGGTCTTTCACCAGTTATCTCATCATTATCAAGTCGTTGATGCCTAATGTGGTTGCATCAATATACCATGACTTGACTTCGCCGGACACAAATCCCCCAGAATGGGCCTTGTCTAGTCGTAACTGGCTTACACTCGTTATGTTGCTACTTGCACCCCTTTCGTTCCTTCGCAAGCTAGACAGTCTTAGACACACAAGCTACATTGCAATGTTCTCCGTCGGTGAGTTACCTCGTTGGTTATTTACCGTTGCTCAGTGTTGACCAAAGCATGTGTTTGGAAGTATACCTGGTCATTATCGTCATTACGTGTTACTTCAGACCTCTAGAAGATGCTCCGCCAGCAGGCGAAGTCCATTTGATCCACTTCACACCTAGTTTCGTGACCACGCTCCCTGTGCAAGTGTTTTCATTCACGTGCGCACAGAATGTAAGACACACATTTTCGTTGATTTTGGCACGATGTTGATGACAACTCAGATATTCCCCATTTACAATGAGCTGCGGACCAACTCACAACAGCGTCTCAACACGGTTATTGGCACGTCCATCGGAGGGGCTGTTATCATTTATGAGATCATTGCAGTATTTGGTTACCTGACTTTTGGTTCCAATGTCAGTTGGGGATCCGTTTTTGCTGCCGTTTTTGCTAATCCTCTCGCCTGTCTTAAGGTTGGCGCAAACATTGTTGCGATGTACCCTCCTACCTCGTTGTTCATCGCAGTTGGGCAACTGGCCATCGTCAGCCTTATTACATTCTCCTATCCCCTGCAGGTGCACCCATGTCGCAACTGCTTAGGCCAGATTCTCCACGGAGGAGCCCTCGCTAAGCGGGGGTCAGGAGATGACGAAGAGGACTTGGACGAGCACGCAGGTGGAGAGATGACGATGTTGAAGCATGCACTGCTCACTGGAGCTGTTATCTTCTTCGGCTTTATCATTGCTTACCACATGGACAACTTGCAGTTGGGTAAGTAACCTGGGAGTGCTTCCGATGTCTTTGCACTGATTCGCCGATATGGGAAGTCCTGTCATTCGTTGGGTCCACCGGGTCGACGACGATATCATTTATTCTTCCAGGCCTCTTCTTCTGGAAGGTGAGATGTTCCCATGCGGGCGTTCCTTATCGCTGCGGTCCTGACACTTTGCACAGCTCTCCAAGGACGACCCGAGCGTGAGTCGGTCGCTGCGCAAGAGCTCACTGGCGCTGACTGTCTACGGATGCTGTATCTTCGTGTTCTGGTACGTACTAGCGCATCAGCGAGATGGCGACATCGCTAACGGTAGTCATGCAGCCTCGGGTTTAACATTTACCAAGCTGTCTACCCATCGTCGACGGAGGGACTATCACACTGATCTCGTGCATGTATTTCGATATATTTACGGTAGAAATATAATGAAGCCCTGTTGCACTGCCCACTTGTGACTTTGGCGCTGTGTTCCCACGGGAGGGGGAGAAAGGTGTGTGTGTGTGTGGACTTGCGAGCTTGGATAGTTGTCCCCTAGACCTAGTCGGATGCATCCACACTTGCACTAGTCCTCCTCTTTCTCTCCTCTCCCTCGACGACAACCTCATCTTTTCTGCGAATCGTCCTCGGAACGTCCCTGGTCAGTTTCACACTCAAACACACTCTCCATCGCTCATCCAGTGCTGCTCCAGGTCGCGCGCCGGCCTTGATTACCGACCTTTCACCATGTCTTCTCCCCCGCCCGCCATTCTCTCCATGGCCGCTACGCCAAACATTTCCAATCCAGATCTACACTCCTCACTGTTTCGTCTTCCTTCCTCCACTTTTGACGCCGTAACCGTCCAGTCACCCTCTCGCTCTGATTCAGAGCCCTTGGCCGATTCCGACTCCACTGGTAGCGCCAATTCCAGCGCTCTCCCTGACGTCGATCCTCAAATCGTCGAGGCCCTCAAAAGTAAAGATAGAATATACGTTCTGAAGCTCGGCGAGCAGATGGAAAGCTTAATCAACGATCGCAGGTTTGTTTTTTTTCACGTTTCCCTCGGCAACTTTGCCCGGCAGCTGTGTCTCTCGCACCGTGAGACGTCACTCCTCGCCTTTCCTTTTCCATTTTATAACAAGGGCGATCTTTGCGCCTTCTCAATGCATTCGCTGACGACATCAATTCAGCAGGCCTCGCATTGATCTAATGCCCAGCACTTCTTATCAAAGGCTTCTCGTGCATAGATGCTCCACCTATTACAGGCTAGCGCCGGAAACCGACTCTGTCACCAAAGTCATTAGTGTACTACTCACTTCGGAGAGCAGAATGTAAGTGATGCGCAATGCGGCCCAGCAGTCCTCGGACCACTCACACGTCATGCCCCTAGTCCCGCTCGCCGTATTGCAGAGCTCGTCCCCGCCCAGTCACCCACGCAACCCACTTTTAAAATCATGCGTCGATCTCCCACTGACCGCCAACGCCCCAAACCCCATTCGCAAGCTGGCTCTGTGGTCGGTGAAGATGCCGAGCTCTCAGATCCAGAACCGTCCGAGGCTGGCAGCCTGGGTGGACGGAGTAATGCCACCGGCAGCAGCAAGAAGCATAAAACTATTGCCGAACGAGAAGCTGCGTATAACGAGGCTCGTTCCAGGATATTCATGGACTTCGACGAGAAGGAAAGAGGAAAGGATAAGGACCTCAGCGCTAGCTCTTCTACTGTTAGCCTCACCTCAGGTTCAGTGACAAGTGCGGGTGAAACTAGCAGCGCGGGCGATATGGATGACTCGGTAAGCTCACCGACAACAGAGAGCGAATGGTCTGGGCCAGTTGTACGAGACAAGAAGGATAGTCGCCGTTCCAATGGCTCATCGTCGAGGAGTCTCCGCTCGACTGGACCAAGTTTCAATGAATCAAGTAGTTCTCGCGGTTCGAGAGCTCCCTCTCCGTCATCTTTCAAATACCCCACATTGTACGAGCCCTCGCCAGCTGCTGTGCCTTACGACCTATCTCAGGCTCCAGCTCAGGCTCCCGGCTATGGTAACCCATACATGTATACATACCCACAACCAACACCCCCTGCGCCAAATTACATCCCTCCCTATCATTACTATGCAACATACCCTTACCCTCATCCTCAGACCTCCCTTCAGAACGCAGATCCTGGCAGTCCTTCCAATCAGGCTGACGTTTACCCATCTCAACAACCACAACATCAGGGGGTTTATGTTCCTTATCCATGGCATTCGCCACCTCCTGCTCACCCTCCTACTCAGCACCGGCCCCACCCCGCTCCCAGCCCTCCCATCGCTCCCCCTGCTTCCCAATTTTCGACTTACACACCACCCGTCTAATTTCTGCTCTTCTCTCACGCACTGCTTCTTTATTTCTCACCATCA